>JASPKZ010007544.1:0-203253 GCA_030220185.1 Diploptera punctata | reverse complement strand
GATGCAAGGGAAGGCGCGGGGCGGGTGCGAGGGGCGGATCGCGCTGCAATGCGCGGTGAGTGCCGCGTTTGGCGTTCCGAGGTGAGGTGGCGGTAATATTTATATTATATTATATTTATTATATTATATTATATTATATTATCTTAATTTATATATTAATTATATTATTTATATTATTAATTATATTATATTAATTATATTATATTATATTATATTATATTAATTATATTATCTATATTATTTATATTATTTATATTATATTATATTATATTATATTATATTATATTTTAGATATTATTTATATTATATTATATTATATTATTTATATTATATTATGTATATATATTATATTATATTATATTATATTATATTATTTATAATATCATATAATATTTAATATAGTGATAGGAATAGTATAATGTAATGTAATGTAATGCGGTGCGAGGAGCGGTGCGCTGTGAGGTGAGCGGTTCGGTACGCCGTTCGGTGCGCGGTGCGGTGCGAGTTGTGGTGCGCGGTGCGTGGTGCGGTGAGCAGTGAGGTGCGCGGTGCGGTGCGTGGTGAGGGGTGAGTTGCGGTTCGAGGTACGGTGGGCTGTGCGGTGCGAGGTACGGTGCGCTGTCAGGTGCGTGGTGAGGTGTGCGGTGCGGTGCGCTGTGCGCTGCGGTGGCAGTGCGGTGCGTGGTGAGGTGCGCGTTGCTATGCGCGGTGAGGTGCGCGGAGCGGTGCGGTGCGAGGTGCGGTGCGCGTTGCGTTGCGTGGTGCAGTGCGAGGTGCGTTGCGCGATAATGTAATGTAATATAATATAATATAATATATCATAGAGTAATAGTAATAGTGTAATGTAATGTAATGTAATAATGTACTGTAATGTAATATAATATAATAGGCCTACATTTCTAAACCATCAAAATCTTAGAATGTGTTGGTTTACATGTTACAGATCACGAAAATGGTTTGATTCGAGTGCTGATTATCTGAAGGTACCTGAAAGCAATGGTAATGTGGAAGAGGTACCCAGACCATATCGCACCAGCAGTTATGGACGGTGGGGAGGTCTTAGACTCACTCTCAGAACCACAAACGACACTCCTCCTAACAGACACATACCTCCAGGGGTCATAGTAAGTAGCTGAGTTGTTTTTAGTAACTTCAAAATATACTAAGGCATTCCATAAGTAATAGAAACATGTTGTAAATCAGCTATCCTAGTGGTGACCATTGTAATCTCGTAGCATGTTGTTGACAGCCTTTGTTGTATACATTTGTAATATTGTAAGTCTCGAGTCCACCGCTGTGGTCTCGAGGTAGCGTGCTACCTTGTCACGCAGCGGGCCCGGGTTCGATCCCCGGTCGGGGCAGTTTTTCTGGGTGAGGTTTTTATTGGGGTTTTTCCTCACCTGTAAGACAAATGTCAGGGAAACTTTAAGGCCTAAACTGTCCCTGAAATCATATGGCCATCACCATCATCCTTCACCGGTGTGGAAAGCAACGGGAAGCTACCACACCTGCAATTCCCTAGTAAAGCTGCAAGCATAACATGAAAATGCTATGATTGTAGTGAAGGATCTGCCTTCGGGCAGAATTACTATGGATGGATGGAAAATCTCGAAATAACAATATTTTGTGAATACATTTACTATTTACCACATTCAGTAAAGTAATACCGTCCTAAAAACATGTTCAGCAGAATTTGTTTAGAAGGTGGAATTGGGAAGTACTAGAACATCCACCAAATTCACCAGACATGAGCCCTTGTGACTATAATTTATTCTCAAAGATCAATGACCCTCTACGAGGCATTCGATTTCAAAGAGTTGATATCTAGAAAGTTCTAGATCAATCAATGGAAGAGATATCCAGAAATGATACTGCAGATGGAGTGCACCATCTTTCAAGGATTTGGCAATGTATACTTGACTTAGCAAGAGGCTGTAAAATGAATGAAGTTTCTAATGGCATCAGTTTTTTTTTTTTTGTGATGTTGCCATTACTTAACGAATGCCCTACTATTTATAGCGTCCAATTTTATGCTTGTGTAGTTTTACATTACGTGAAGATCTCAGTTCCCATGGTAACATACAGAAAAAACGTGTTTTTGTTTCTGAACTTTGCTTGACGTCTGATAGAATCCCTAAGAAGATCTTGGAGTGGAAAATAAGAAAGGGAAGACTTAAAGAAGATTGGATGGACGGGGTTTTGAAGCTGTGAAATCAACACTAGATATACTCAGTTCAGTAATTTAGTTTCCAGGCGGCATCAAAGGCAACTGTTTCCCTCTGGTTAAAAAAATATATTTTACTACTCCCTATATTTATGACATTCTAGGAGATCATCAATGTGCATTTAGAAGAAACAGGTCTACAACAGATCAGATTTTTAGTATAAGACAGATTTTAGAAAAGAAATGGGAATATAATGGTACTGTACATCAACTATATGTAGACTTCAAAAAAGCATATGATTCAATTAAGAGGGAGAAGTTATATAGTATCGTGCTGGAGTTCGGAATTCCTAAAAAGTTAGTTAGACTTATACGAATGTGTCTAAATGGCTCAAAGAGTAGGGTGCGTGTAGGCAAACAGTTTTCAGACACTTTTGAAATCCACAATGGATTGAAGCAAGGAGATGCACTATCTCCTCTACTATTTAATTTTGTACTAGAGCATGCCATTAAATCTTTAGAGAATGAGGAAGGCTTACAACTCAATGGTATTAATAAGCTGTTAGTTTATGCTGATGATGTAGTATTATTGGCCGATAGCGAGGAGATACTAAAGGCCAACACGCACACACTATTGAGTAACACTAAAGTCTCTAGAGACTCGAGTTCAAATCCCAACTCAAGCATTCTTTTTTCTTTTCATATCATATTTGCCTTCATTGCCAAATGTCAAAAAAAAAAATATATATATATATATATATATAATGTATTATTGTCTTGGTAAAGAATGTGGAAAATGTTTATATGCTGTAATTTTGTTTTCCACGTTGCACAAAATAAACCAAGTCATTTATCCCGACGTTCAGTATATAACATTACTGTGAGGTAGAGCCGGGAGTTGTTGTTAGAGGCTGCTAAGACGCCGCTCGAATCACCAAAAACTGAAAACAGTTCTCTACCAATAACGTCTTCACATTATTAAATGACGTTTTCATGTCAACTCCACGTGGATATAATTATCTTAACAGCGTTGCAAACTTTTGTCTTTTGCAGTTTCTTTATTTGGTAAAAATGTATTCTAGGGAAAAAAGTGACAACGCTGCTTGATATTCTAAATGCTTATGCGTGCAAAATACACCTACGTAACCACAAATAAAAGCGTCTGTAAACTAAATGACAGAGCAGACTATACTATGCATGTGATGATTGCAGGCAGTGGACAAGATTTTCCAGAGAATGTCAGAATGTTTTCCTCTTTACCTCCTCTATCACTACTAGATACTGTGATTGCAGATGATTGTAAACAGACCACAAGACTTCCCTGAGAACGGCAGAACAATTCCTAGCGGACGATCTGTGTCGGTGGACATAGATTCATATGTGACGTACACAAAGGAACGAGTACGTTCACTTAGACTAGAGGACCGTAAATGTCTGTACGTAGATGAAGGTAACAGCATGAACCTGGGAGGCTACTTGCTGCGCAACTGTTTAGTGGAGTGTCACCGTAACTACACCTTGAAATACTGCAACTGTACTCCTTACTTCTTCTATTCACACAGAGGTAAACATTATTATTATTATTATTATTATTATTATTATTATTATTATTATTATTATTACTATTATTATTATTATTATTATTATTATTATTATTACTACTACTACTAATATTAATACTATGTTGCTGTTATTATTCCTTTTACTATTATATTATAACTTTATATTGGCAAATTCTTATTGTTTCTATTTTGCAGTTTGATTATCAATTGAACAAATACTTTAATCAAGTTATAGTTTATAACCGTTATTATTTTTAACTTATTTTTTAACTGTTATTGTTTCTTCCTGTTGTTGTTTTTCCTGCTGTTTTTTCCTGCTGTTGTTTTTTTCCTGCTGTTGTTTTTTCCTGTTGTTGTTTCTTCCTGTTGTTGTTTTTCCTCTTGTTTTTTCCTATTGTTGTTTTTTCCTGTTGTTTTTTTTCTGTTATTTTTTCCTGTTGTTGTTTTTTCCTGCAGTTGTTTTTTCCTGCAGTTGTTTTTTTTCCTGCAGTTGTTTTTTTTCCAGTTGTTTTTTCCTGTTGTTGTTTCTTCCTGTTGTTGTTCTTTTCCTGTTGTTTTTTCTTGTTGTTGTTTCTTCCTGTTGTTGTTTTTTCCTGTTGTTGTTTCCTCCTGTTGTTGTTTCTTCCTGTTGTTGCTTTTTCCTGTTGTTGCTTTTTCCTGTTGTTGCTTTTTCCTGTTGTTTTTTTCCTGTTGTTGTTTTTTCCTATAGTTGCTTCTTCCTGTTGTTGTTTTTTCCTGTTGTTTTTTCTTGTTGTTGTTTCTTCCTGTTGTTGTTTCTTCCTGTTGTTGCTTTTTCCTGTTGTTGTTTTTTTCTGTTGTTTTTTCCTGTTTTTTATTGTTGTTTTATTGTTATTTTTTACTTTTATTGTTATTATTTCTATTGTTATTATTTTAATTGTTATTGTTTTTTCAAGCATTTTAAGTCTTCTATTTAAGTTGTGTATTAGGATAGATAATTTTATGAAATTATTCGTATCTTAATTTTTTTTTCATTTTTAAATTCCTATTTTTTTAATGAATCTGTCCTAATGTACAACTGAACACAATTTGTTTCAGATAACGCGCCGGGCTGTAACATAACTGGATACGTTTGTCTGTCAAAAAATAACGGTAAGTCTATTTATAACACAAAATATCTGTTACGTTCCAAAGATGGACACACACACACACACACACACACACACATATATATATATATATATATATATATATATATATATATGCGCGGTAGTTATATAAACCTTAAAAATCAATCTTTGAACCCGGGCTCTCCAATAAAATTATTATACAGGGTGGTCGAACTATTTTAAATACTTCCAAACCAATGATAAACATGTTTAAAATATTGTCTAAATTATAGAGAATAATACAAAATTAATTTACAAAAAGGAAACATTTCTGTGACTATTTCTATGGAAATTATTTTACAAACTCAAATGTAATATTAAATGTTAACTCTCGAAGATTCCATGCACATTCACAAATGTTCAATGTGGATTCCATTTGTGTCACTAGAGATATTCGATTTTTTGCTAGACTCGTTCCAAGGTAGCCAGAAGAAATTGTCAATTGAGCATAGAGTGTCCGCTACCTTATCTGCTACGTGGAAATGGAGATACGAAGACCACATAATTCACATATTTCCAAAAGAAAGAAAAAAGTATATCAATGCGTGGTCAGGTGACCTCGGGAAAACAAAATCAATGACACATCATTCAACCCACATAGCGAATCTAGCGTTGTGGAAGTTCTCGTTTGGATTACTTAAGAGATTATGCGAATGTGGCGGGGCACCGTCTTGTTGACGAAGTCAAAATATGCCTTTTCGATCGCTTAAACCGTCTTTTTTATTAATAGCCGCTATAATGTGGATCTTTTATACCTTTTGATTGAACATTTAACTACTCATGCAATATTTGTATACGTAAAATAAATTCTATACAATAGTATTTGCCTCTAGTCCCAAGGTTGCGGGTACAAACCCGGTCAGGGTCAATGGATTTTCTTAGGTTGGAAAAATCGTAAGAACAATTCGCGTTCCCAGTCTCTACATTTTCAGGCACGTAAAAGAACCGCAACTCTGAAAAAGAGGCCTCTGATCAAAATGCTTACATTCGTAATCCAAGTAATATATTAGTTTCCTGCTAGATGTCTCATTAGGTCGGTATGCTGACCACAATCCATTCATGACATCTGTAGGTAAATAAGCGCAACTAAAATAACTTGGTGTCACTCCTAACAAAGGAGAGATTATAGTTAGACTCGAGGGCTGTATATCCAATAAATAAGTAATTCGCAGGAATGTTCCCTTTTGCCCCTATAGAGTACCTTTACTTCATACTTTTTCTTCTTCTTCTTCTTCTTAATAAGGAGCTACAGCTTCAGTTTGGAGAATGCTTTGGTCTTCTCATCGAGTTATTTCCACACTTTTCTACTCTGGACACATTTGTTCCAATATTTTATCTTCATCAATTCTATATACTTTACATCATCTTCTTATGCCTTTTTGGGTCCCCGAAGTATGTGTTGAAAATATAAAAAGGGCAATTCTATAAGAGCTTGCAAAAATTAAACAAATCATAGGGAATGCTTCACTTAACTATCTGTGGTTAGGAACCTAGGGTCCGAGAACCCAGTCTATGAAAATATGGAAGTAAACTTGTCTATCACATTGTCTAGCATTACTGTTTTCCAGCTGATTTACATGTACTGTGCTGTTTAGTTGCTGCAAGGAAGAGCCTGTGTGAGTTTCTAAAGTTACTTGTGTTTGAGACTCCAGTGGAAACTGACATTGAATTAGTTACCAAGATTGTAGCTGTCTGTGTTGTGATACCAAACACACGAGGGTGCGGCAGAATCTTGTACGCTGACATCATGCTTATTATTGAAGTTGATGGCTGTCAGTTTGAGCAACTGTTGTAAGATACAAAATTGTACGTTAATTGTTTCAATGAAGGTACTTGAAATTAACTGATAAATAATGAATATAAAAAAGGCTAAACTTTCCAGCCTGTTACGCAACTTTTTTAATTCCTTCATAAATTCCTGTCAAATTTTATTCTTAGGGTTTAATTTTTTAATTTATTTCCCACGATTTACAATGATTTTTACGTGTTTTCTAACTGTTACTTCAATATATTTTTCTATGACATTTAACTACATACGTAGTATGAAGACGCGGCAGCCATATTGATTTTAACGAATATTCTATGCAACAAAAAAATAATTGCTGCAGTGCAGCGAACATAGAGTATGTACTAACAAACTGTACACGTATACTTCAGAATTTCAGAACTTACTATATATTTTTTAGCGTTGCATTCTATCACAGATTAGAGTGCTTAAATTGCGTTACGCTAGCTTTTAGGTTGATCTTTCACATATTAGAGTACTTAAATTGCGTTAGGTCCGTTAAATATCGTGTATATATTGGCTGCATCCCGTGATTCAATAGTGTTAACCGCTTCGCGTTTGTTGACGCATGCGCATGGTGTGATTGGAAGTTGGGAAAATTGTTCGCGTCACATGTTGTAAAGAATTCTCAAAAAAGAGACCAGACAGTAATGTCAAAGATACGTTTACTTCCATATCTCCTTAATCTGTTTTCTCGGACCCTTAGGTTCCGTACCTGAAATTGTTCAGTGGAGCATTATCCATGCCCTGTTTATTTTTTTGCAGCCTCTTATAGAATCACCCTGTATGTGAAATTTTCAGATGTATTCAATTACAATGAACCTGATTCCACGAATCCTTATTTTGATAACACGACAGAAGGAATGGCGTGCTCCTGTCAACCAGATTGCAGCTTCCCGTACTACTCTACCACTGTATCTACGTCACCTTTCAAGTAAGTGGCCTTTCCTTTTTTATCTATTCTGCAGCAATTTGTTTTTATTATTGTACAAAACGAGAGGATTTTTATGTATACACATGATATTTTCATGTATGAGTGTAGATATGTTATTGTGCATGTATTGTCTGTCCAACGGATATGTGCCCCCGTAAGATATGGGAACTAAAACTTACGTCCTTTTCTGCCTCGGCAAATCTTTTCCCTCCCTGCATTCCTATGTCTCTCTTTTCTATCTCTCTCATGCACTCGCACTCCAGTGTTGTCAACTCTACTCTAACCTTGCATTTTCCCTCGTAGACAAATGGTTCCCTATTTAAAATTACTCGTATAATACGCCTCTATAAGTTGTTAAATTTTTGCGGTATAATTCATTTAACGCATTATATTGATGGGGTAAAGATAAAGAAGAGAGATAGTTTGTGTTATGTGGGATAAATTATAGAGAAAGATGGATCATCAAATAAAGAAATAGCAAAAAAGGATTAGTAATGGAAGAAAACCCATAGGAATGTTAAACTCTATACTATGGAGTTAAAAATCATTAACAGAACAAAACAAGTAATTTATAAATCTATACTAGAAAGTATAATGTTATATGGATCGGGAGTTTGGACAATGACACAAGAACACTCCAACAGAATAACTGCAGTTGAAATTGATTTTTGGAGAAGAGCTGTCAGAAAATCTCGACTGGAAATAATTAGAAATACAGAAATTAGAAAATGGATGAATGCAGAAAGATGTATAATGGATGAGATTGAACACAGAAGACTAATATGGTATGGACACGTAAGAAGAATGCAGGATGGAAGACTGCCAAAACTCGTCCATGCAGGGAAAATTGAAAGAAGGAGCAGAAAAGGAAGACCAAGAACAACCTGGAAGAATAACATTCAACAAGAAATGAGGAAATTTGGTGTAACGGATGAAGACACAGAGGACAGACAACGATGGAGAATTTTAATTAAGGGAAATTTGTGAATGTTTGTTACAAACTGATAGTCTGTAAGTCCGTAGTTATTTATGTATTTTTTTAAACTTGTGTTAATTATTAAGGTTGGTTGGAGAAAAGCATCAATGATGAGGAAATTCTCAGTGGATAAATATATAAATAAATAAAATTACTTTATTATTTATGCCTTTAAAATCATGCTTTAATGTTTTTCAATTTCTTGAGGTTTCTGATTTTATTTTGTCATATATTTTCAGGAAAGTGCCAGAACATGATCATGGAAAAGGAGAGGGAGGAAAAGAAGAAGAAAAATATAACTTAGATAGAACGATATTGTTTGACATCCACTTCCAGAATCCAGGAATGGTGAGGTACAGAACAGACGTGCAATACAGCTGGTTGGAACTTGTTGGTGAGTGTATCCCACATTTACAGTGAGTTGAAACCCATTCGCTGGTCCACATATTAAATTACTTTGTCTACTCCAATACCAATAATGGCCTAATTATCATTATCTTTTTTTAGGCAAGTAAGTTGAATTTACCAGAGAGGCCTTAGTTATATGAATTTATAGATGTATTACCCTGGTGGAGTTAAGGCCATGTGGGTTCCTCTTCCACTCACCAGGACAAACATATGTTACATATAAATACAAAAAAAAATTACAATAATAGTCATACTAAACAATTAATTGCCTGTCAAATTGAATAATAATGAAAATAATGTCTAATAATACAATTAAATACAATTAAAATTAAATTAATGATAGAATGCACAGCCTACTCAAAGGAATAACAGCTCGAATCTACTATACATAAAAAGAAACAGAATATGTGGTAGTCGGAGGAAATTCAGAAGACCTACAAATAAATAATATGATAATTAAACGTGTTGAAGAATTTAAATATCTTGGATCTATAATAGATAAATCTGGTACTTGTGAAAAATATATTATTAACAGAGTAAATTGTGCAAGGAAGGCGATTAGATCCCTGAATGCTCTTTTATAGAATAGAAATTTGACCAGAAAAACACAAAAAAGATATTATAATAGACAATAATAGAAAGTATACTTACATATGGATCAGAATGCTGTACAATAAATGAAAGGATGCAGAAAAGAATCTTGGCGACAGAAATGGATGGATTACGGAGAAGTATGAGAATATCCAGGCTACAACATATTCGAAATACATATATCAGACAAGAAATGGATGCACAGGAATCTGTTATCGATAGGATAACAAAGAGAGCTCTACAGTGGTATGGACATGTACAACGGATGTCGGAAGACCAGTGGCCTAAACAGGTGTTGGATTGGATGGTACCAGGCAGAAGGAAGAGGGGAGAAGTAGAAGAGCATGGTATGAGGGGATATATGATGTCATGATGAAGAGGGGTATGGAAGATGGTTAATGGGAAGATAGGAATCTCTGGAAAGCAGGAATCAAAGGCAAACTGCTGTAAAGTGGAAAGCCTGTATTAAGTAAGTAAGTAAGGATAAACAAGGAAGTGATATTAAGAACAGAATAAATAAAGGTAGAGCAATAACAGCAATGATGAATGGAGTCTTATGGAACAGACATATAACCAGGAAAATAAGTTACAAATATATAATTCAGTAGTGAGAAGTACTGTCACATATGGAGCTGAAGTTTGGAAATTCAACACAAAAACATAGAAACAAAAACTTATGTCGATGGAAATGGATTTCTTGAGGAGAGCAGCAATATGTTCAAAATCTGACAAAATAAGAAATACTGTCATAAGAGAAAAAATGAATATTGGTTATTCAATAATAGATTATATAAGGTACAAGCAATTAAAATGGTATGGGCACGTACGACGAATGCGAGAAGAAAGGTTATCCAGGAAAACATTGGAATGGTGTCCACCTGGAAGAAGGTGGAGAGGAAGACCTCGAAACTGTGGATGCAGGAAATAAGAACTGGAATGAGAGCAAGAGGACTGGAGGGTATGGATTGGATGGAGAGAGACGAGTGGAGAAGAAAAATAAAATTTTAGGCACAGAAAGATGTATAAACATTAAAATTCTGTATATAAATATATACAAAGAAAGTAATAAACCATAATGAATTAATCTATCGCTTATATATAAGACATTAGGTAAATATATTGACAAATCTTAATACTGTTTTATTAAACAATGAACAAACAAATTATTAATTGTTAAAAAAAGTTATATTACTGAGTTGTTTCTGTTAATAATTTTATGTTCAATTTGTTTCTGAAAGATGGTAAAGTTTGACAGTCTCTGACATAGGATGGAAGAGAATTCCATGTTCTAGCAAGAGAAACTGTAAAAGATTTCGAATAATAGGTAGTGTGATGAGGAGGGATATAAAGGACACTGCGCTCAAGGGATCGGGTATCTAAGTTATGTGTATCAGAGAATTTAGTGAAGCTGTGTGGTAAATAATAAGGTAATGATGTGTGTAATATGTTATAGAGAAGGCATAGGGAATGGATGGTTCTACGATCTTGTAGACGAAGCTATGACAATTGTTCCAGGGAAAGTGTAACGTGATCAAATCTGCGTATACCACAAATAAAGCGTGTGCAAGAATTATGAACACGTTGGAGGTATCCACTCACAGTGTTTCTCCTTCAACCCAAAGTGATTTGTCGCCAGAGGTTCCTGTCTAAAGCATCTACTTCTCTCGAATCTCTAGCTTCCATACTTCTCCTCACTCCATCTATCCAACGTTCTTTAGGTCTTCTACTTCTTCCATTAGCTTTCCAATCCAGGATCATCTTTGGTGTTCTCTCTTCTTCCATTCTTATGAGGTGTCCGTACCATTTCACTTTTTCTTCTATTTTTTTTTCAACTTGCATAATTTCCCTTATTCTGCTGTTTCTGACTTTATCCCTTCTTGTCGATCGCATCCAAAAATGCATTTCTACTGCTTAACAGCTTGTTGGCTTGTTTTCTACTTACTGTCCAGGTTTCGGACCCATATAATAAAATGCTTTGTAATAGGTCTTGAAATATAGTTTTCTTCGTTCTGTATGTTATATTTATTTTCCAAAGCACTGAGTTCGACATAACAATGATTCTTCTTCCATCAGTTATTTTCCTTTCGATTTCTGTAGTTCAATTCTCACTTTTATCTAAAATAGATCCTTAATATTTAAATTTTAACATTACGTATAATAATTTAAAAAATGTAACCTTAATTAATACCTTTGATATTTATTTTTCGACTTCGCTGGTAATAGAAAATAAACCGCAGCATTCGCCACTTCCTCTACATCACAATTAATCATATATGTAATTAATATGCAGTTATTTAAAATGTTTGTTACTAATTCAGACAACAACAAACAATTGCAGTTGTTTCATCAACGTTCCCTTGCTATCAAACAATTGAACTCTTCAAACCAAGATATAAATTCACATGAAATATAAAAAGTATTCTTATTAGTACAGAAGTGAACAAAATTATATACACAACTCGGGAAGTAAGTACATTACTTGTGTGCGGGCGGTCGTTATACAATAATTTGTGCCGGATCGTCTTTTGTTTCTGTTGCTTCTATTAGCGTAGATCTGATTACCTCCAAGGTTATTAATCACAAAGCTACTTGCCCCGGGCCCATAGGAGGCAAGGATTGATTCATCTTTCTTACCTAAGCGTTTTAGCATAACTCAATAATAGTTCTCAAAACAACAGAGTGACTTAAAATTAGTGTTTTCACTATAATTATTAATCAGGAAAGCTAGACAGAAAAAATAAAGGCAGCTGGAATGATCTCCTAAATGAGTGCGTTTTCGTATAGGATTATAAACAGCCACATGCACATAAATCATTAGAACATTAATTTATAAAAAAAATGATATTTAATGTAAACAAGAAGTCTGAAGTAAAAACATAACCAAGATAAACATTTGATCATTCAAAAAGAAAAAGAAAGTGAATAAATAAATAATACTCTTACAGGACAAAAAACCACATCATACCACATACCACACTCATGCTAGAGTCCAAGCCAGGGTGGTTTCTTCCCCGGCCTTCAGGACCAACATAAACTCCGCCACTTCGCGGCTCCAGACTACCTTGTCCACTTAAAAGTCCGATCCCATCCCGGAATGGACAGATGAATGAATGATAATGTTCTCGCTGTGCATAACGTATTTGAAGGTTCCGAGGTAGAGGGGAGATGCGCCGTAAGAACAGCGCACCAGGAGAGGTAAAGAGGGAAAGTGGGAGTAGATGCATAGAGAAAGGAATATTGGCATAGTTCATGAATCTTACAGTCTAAGGAGGATAACGACGCTGCAGTAATGAGCCGAAAAACGCACTTTCGGTTCACTTGTCTCGAACTTAATTGAAAGCCCTCAAACACGTCCTCGACTGCACTCCGGCCACTCTATCTGCGGCTCTGAAGTTTAGCTTGTATGAGGGGCAAGGGGAGAAACTCACCCTCTACTGCCAATAAGAAAATATTTGAGTGTGAGTGAGCGTCTGCTACAACCAATCACTGCTGTTGACGCCGCTCGTATGTTTTGAGGATTGCTGCGATGTTGTCGGCTGTATTTCTGCTAACCACGTGGCTTCAGTTGCAGTACAGAGTGTGTTTGTTTGCTGCTTCACTCTTGTGATTAACTGTTAACAGTACAGCTTCAGTCCCTTATTGATTTAATACGGCGAGTGGCTCATCTCAATTAAAAAAGAAAATCTGCTTTTATACGAGTCAAAGCCGAGAAATTATTTATCGGCTGTGATGAGGCAGAAAATGATATATGCGAAGATTGTGTCGTCTTTCCTCTTGATTAACAACGATAAAGGTAAGATTTTTATTTTTAACGATAAATGATAAGGTTTTTTTAAAATAAAAGTTATGCTCTTTATGCATTTAACATAGTTTTGAAGTGATGTAGGGAATTGTTTTTTCGTGAAATTTATTAGAATTGTGAGTATTTTCGAGAATAGTGTGTTTCGTAGCGATAAATGAGAAATCTCATACTTTTGTTTCGTTTTCAATTTCGCATAATAAAATGATCATTTATTTCTAATATTTACGTTCTAGATAAACAGAAAGTGCTATGATTTAATATTCCGCGTGGTACATAAAGCGGACCCTCCCACTGAATATCCATATCGGCAACACTGTCGTCAAAACTTCACAGCCGTAGACTGGGCGGCTGCACTATAGTAATACACTACTTACTTGCCTTGTTGTGTACGTAACTATTACTGGCGTCTCTTTGAGGCGGTATTTTAACCACTCTTCACTCAAGACGTCTGTCAAAAAACGAGAATATGATCCTAAATGATTTAGTTTGGTTAAGTAAATCACAGAACAGCATTGGTAAATATTTAAACAGATGGGCGCGTGAATTCAATTTAACATTTGACAAAATATGTAGAAATATGTAACATGAACATGACATATAACGATCCTACTGGCCTAATTTGTTAACATTTTGAGTCCTCAGACAGAGACATATGAAGTCCGTACTCATAAGTGCTGCCGCTGCCCTCGAAATTCAAAAGGTCGCCATTTGAGCAACGCATCAACAATACGCCGCAAGACTACACTATGCACTTTCTTGTTTTTTGTGTGTTTAGTAAAATAGATGATTGAATTTATTCTATTTCAGTTGTATTTATTTTTTTCGATGTGCAGTTATCAATTGACATTTTGAACTGTAAGAGAATTATGATGTAGGTGCAGATAATACCGACGGTACTGCAAAGTAAAGACATATCAAATTTGAAAAGTCCATAAGGTGTAAATTCAATCGGCATATCTTTCACAAGTAACTTGAACTTCAACAAATCACTTTCAACTGTTTGTGAAATGTTTGAATTTGTTGTCATTTGGTGAATGTTTTCAATTATACTGTTTGCTTCTCCACACGCTAGATGGCAGTTCATGAGCACCCATGCTAACATCAGCAGAACATGACTCACTGTACCAAAATGTACAATTGATTGAGGCGCCCAGTCTCCATCAGACACTTCGTATATGACCAAATACAACGATAAGACACTTGTTATATAGACGGTGATGGTCTGGCAGACAATAGACATGGAGTACGTTGAATTTATAGTCTCTTTTGTTCGGTATAGATTTATGTAAATACTTTGCAACAGTTGAATATCATCTAAATGCTTGATTGTGTCTGTCACTGAAGTTACTCTTAAGTTCTCAGATATGTTTCCAATTATATTTGATCTTAATATTCTTGTCAAAACTGTTTGATCAACTTTTGTCTGATTTTTTAGGATGTAATTAATTATTTTCAACCTTCGATTGATTTTTCTAACCAAAGTCATGAATTGGAGAAATTGCAGGTTATTAACAAAAAATGGTATGTTCCCAAACACTAAATAGACAAAATATAAAAGTGTGTCTGGAGCATGGATCCAAAATAATCCAACAGTTGAAGCCACGAAACATGCTGTGATAATGATAATGTATATTATAGAAGAGATTCTTTCTCTTCTATATATTTCAATATTTGATTTTGGTAATAATTCTTTGTCCATTTCACAAAACTTGGAAATTATTTTTGGGAAGTTGTTTCTAAATACAATATTGTTTATTAAAATTATCACACATGTAACATAGAGCGTTACGAAGTAAAAATCGCTTGATAATGAGTCTATAAGTACCAGACCAACTTCCAAGTCTTCCAAGGTTTCGTTGATGCCGTAACATGTGTAAACAGTTAAAGAAATTATCCATATGAATGTCCAGATGAGATGCAAATACCTCACTAGCCAAGATTCTTTTTTCAATATCGAAACAGGCACTAAACCAAAAATTCTTGAGAACAAAAAATAAAGGTTTTACGGTAGAATAAAATTCTTCTTCACCCATATCCAATGTATATTTATATTGCTTGTCTATTTAGCAACTGATGTATGAAATGTTTTCTAGTTGAATATTAAACAAATTTTCCTGGTTGTAATTAGTGGACGACATCTAGTTGAAAAGATATGTTATTAGTGTAGCTATGTTTTATGTTTAATCCACCTGGGAATATTTAATCGCGTGAGTAATAGCTATACTATATTTTCAAGTGAAATGTATTGATTTTTTTATTAATTAGGGATTTAATTTTGTGCTCAGTTTGTTGTCATTTTGTCGATTTGTGCGCATTAGTTACTAGCAGTTTCAGTTGTTATTTTCTGTGTTGCGTCATCAGTTTGATATTTTAAATCGGATGAGAATTATAATGTAGGTGCAGATGATACAGACGGTACTGCAAAGTAAAGACATATCTAATTTGACAAGTCCATAAGGTGTAAATTCAATCAGCATATCTTTCACAAGTAACTTGAACTTCAACAAATCACTTTCAGCTGTTTGTGAAATGTTTGAATTTGTTGTCATTTCGTGAATGTTTTCAATTATACTGTTTGCTTCTTCACACGCTAGATGGCAGTTCTTCAACATCCACACCAACACCAACAATATACAAATCACTGTACAAGAATAAACAGTGGAATCAGTCACCCACCTTCCTTCAGACAATTTGTCTATGGCCAAATACAACAATGAGACACACGTTATGTAGTTGGTGATGGTCTGACAGACAATAGGCATCGAATATATTGAATTTATAGTTCCGTTTGTGCGGTACAGATTAATATAAACGCTTTGCAACAGTTGAATATCGTCTGAATGCTTGACAGATTGTCCCACTGAAGTTCCTCTCAAATTCTCAGACATGTTTCCAATTATGTTTGATCTTATTATTCTTGTCAAAACTATTTGATCAACTTTTGTTTGATTCTTTAGGATGTAATTAATGATTTTCAACATTTGATTGATTTTTATTACCCAAGTAATGAACTGGATAACGCAAGGTTATCAATAAGGAATTTAAACTGTGGTTATTTTTCGGTGCTAATTTAATATTAAATTTCTCAAATATCTTTTGGAATTTATCGTGTGCCGAAAAATAACTACAGTTTAAATAAACTAATAAAACCAACAAAAATGAAAAAAAACTGATAAAAATAAAAAAAATCAGGAAAATATCAAATTGAATGCACGGGTTGTGAAAACATATATAGGAAAGAACAAAAAGAAACCTAAAAATTAGAACCAAAAAACACATAAGAAATATTAAAAATGGGGAAATAGAAAAATCTGCTGTTGCTGCTCATGTTTGGTCTGAAAAACATAATATAAATTCAGACACTAAATTATTAAAACTGTTATAAAATACAAAAGAGCTGACTATTTGGGAAAAAAATCTATATTCAGAAGAACAAAAACAGAGTTATGAATTTTGAAATACCGACGGAGCGTGACCTTGTTTGGAGGTTCTTTGGCCAACCACAGGATGGAGCTGACATCGACATCCAGGGTGTGCAACATAATTCAACATAAATCAAACCAGTCTGGACAAGCTGATGATAAAACAGAATTGGTTTGAAACATGTCCAAGAACAAATCAACATTAATATTGAGGTAAGATGATCAGACTGAAAATAATTAAATTAAAATAACCTTAAAATATCACTTCCTAAAATTAAATATTTGTTTCTTTAGTTGGATTATACTTTGTTATGCAGTTGAGCAAGTGTTATGTGTTTCAGTTGCGTTTGGAGGTATAGCCGGGCTGTGTCTGGGCTGTTCTCTGCTGAGTGGAGCTGAGGTTATCTATTACTTCACACTGAGGCTCTACCGACACTACCGCCTTGTGTACGGAACCACTTCACTTCACAAACGTAAACCCAAACAGAAGATACTCAAAAGACCAGCCAACAGATATATCTTCCACCACAATCCAGAGACGTTCCACCTTCATTATTAACACATCATTTCTCAAAGTTCTAAGGAGGGTCATTTTTTATCGAAAACCAAAAGTTATTTGATAAATGATTTATTCCTCAAAAAGATTAAATGATATTGTTCTATCTTCTGAATACTTACATCAAATGTTGCCTACTATGTTGGCTGCACTGGAACACGTCTTTTATTGTTGCATATAATATTCGTTAAAATCAATATGGCTGCCACGTCTTCTTGCTACGTATGTAATTAAATATCATAGAAAAAATATATTAATAATGTTAGAAAAAGTGTAAAAATCATTGTAAATCGTGGAAAATAATTTGAAAAACGAAACCCTAAGAATAAAATTTGACAGGAATTTATATAAAACGCCGCGTCACATATTATAAAGTTTAGTTGAAAGAACAAATAAAAGTTAAATTTTATTTTTCCATAACAATGTAAACATGATATATACTGTAACATAATAGGAGATCACAAATGTGGATTTAGAAGAAGCAGGTCTACAACAGATCAGATTTTTAGTATAAGACAGATTTTAAAAAAGAAATGGGAATATAATGGTACTGTACATCAACTATATGTAGACTTCAAAAAAGCATATGATTCAATTAAGAGGGAGAAGTTATATAGTATCCTGCTGGAGTTCGGAATTCCTAAAAGTTAGACTTCTACGAATGTTTCTAAATGACTATACTTTTGAAATTCGCAAGGGTAAAAGCAAGGAGACGCACTATCTCCTCTACTATTCAATTTTGTATTAGAGGATGGCATCAGATCTTTAGAGGATGAAGAAGGCCTACAACTCAATGGTATTAATAAGCTGTTAGTTTATGCTGATGATGTAGCACTATTGGGCGATAGCGAGGAGATACTGAAGGCCAACACGCACACACTATTGAGTAACACTAAGAAATTAGGACTGGAAGTAAAATCAATAAAACTACAAATAGAAACACATTATATAAGGGAAATGGACAGCTAATGAAAAATGACGGAAATTTTAAAGAAATAGCTGAATTCAAATACCTAGGAGCAATAATTACAAATAGGAATAAGTTGCATAAAGAGCTACCGTTTGCATAAAATAGTGAAATTTCAAATTTCCTCTTTCCAGGAACGTTGGAATTGTGTTTCTATATTTTTCTGTAGTTTGAAAAAATAAATGTTGTAAGTCTGTTCCTTCTTTCTGAATAGCCCTGTATGTGTGTAATACTATGTTTAAACACCCTGTCCCTACAACTCGCTTCCATGATAGCATGGGTGCCAATTTACACGTAAAACAGGAAATAAAAAGAAATAATGTCTACATTTTAAAACAATGTATTGATAAAACAAATGGAACCAGTTAGAAGATAATAGTTACTATTGCTTATCACTTACAACTTAATGTATATCCAACAGAATGTTGCTATATCTAACTAACTCACTGGCACTATCGAAACGTGTAGGCGTGGATATAAGCTCTCCATATATCCCTATCCTGTGCTAATATTCTTCCAAATGTCCCAGTATAAATGCTGATGATGTAGTACTACTGGCCGATAGCGAGGAGATACTAATGGCCAACACGCACACACTATTGAGTAACACTAAGAAATTAGGACTGGAAGTAAATATCAATAAAACTAAATATATGGTCACACGTAGAAATTCAGTATATAATGGAAATGGACAGCTAATGACAAATGAGGGAAATTTTGAGGAAGTGGCTGAATTCAAATACCTAGGAACAATAATCACAAATAGGAATGAGATGCACAAAGAAATTAAACATAGGCTCAATTCTGGAAATGCGTGCTATTATGCATTGCAGAGACTTTTGATGTCCCAACTCCTTTCAAAAAACGTTAAGCTGAAAATATATAAAACTATTATTCTACCAGTTATATTATATGGGTGCGAAACATGGACTCTTACTTTAAGGGAGGAAAGGAGATTACGAGTATTTGAGAATAAAGTTCTTAGGAAAAATTTTGGACCAAAAAGAGATGAACAGACAGGTGAATGGAGAAGACTACATAACAATGAACTACATGGTCTTTATAGGAAACCAGATATAATAAGAACAGTTAAGTCTTGTACACTGCGATGGGCAGGACATGTTGCACGTATGGGAAATGAAAGACGTGCATGGAAGCTTCTTGTAGGAAAGCCAGAGGGAAAACGCCCAGTTGGTAGGCCAAGAATGAGGTGGGAGAACAACATTAACTATGATTTGAGGGAAGTAGATTATACAGGGAATGATTGGAAAGCATTAGCTCAGGATAGGGATGTATGGAGAGCTTATGTCCGCGCGGCCATGTACCTTCGGGTTCGATAGTGCCAGTGAGTAAGTAAGTAAGTAAGTAAGTAAGTAAGTAAGTATAATATACTTCCCTCAAATATCGGTGCATATTATTTTTGGTGGATGTGACTAATTTCTCATACTTACCAATATTGTTGTTACTGGAAGTAAGTCAACGTTCCCACATCTAACCTGGTTGCTATGCAAACAAAAGAAATCGCAATGCTGATATGGACTCAAAACGCACACGTGCGGTAAGTAAAATAAAACATTTGTTGAATGTTTTGTACACTAACTCGTAGCTTTCTTTAGACTTTTCCGGAATTAATGCAGAACATCCCACTCTCCAGGCTTCTATCTACCAGGACTCCTTCCATAATAAAATTATCAAACTGATTCTAATCACGGTACTACATATAAAAATGTCTCGAAAATTGAAAAAACCCGGCGCAAGCGCCTAGTATTATTCAAATTGTTTCTGGATCAGTAACAAGTGCTTACCTCACAGGGGCGGATCAATTAAATAAAACGAAATAGATTAGATGAGATGAGAATTGATAAATCCATCCATCCATAGTAATTCTGCCCGAGGGCAGATATTTTTCACTGCAATCATAGCACTTTCATGCTATGCTTCGCAGCGTAACCGGGAAATTATAGGTGTGGTAGCTTCCCGTATCTTTCCACACCGGTGAAGGATGATGATAATGATAAGGATGATGATGGCCGGATTATTTTCGGGGACCGCTGGGCCCTAAAATGGAGAAATGGTCAAATTTAATTTGTGGCAGGGGAAAACTGGAGAAATCCCGAGTAAAACCTGCCCAAGCTGCGTTTCGTCCACTACGAAAACCACATGAAGTGACCGAGATTCGATCTTGGGACCCCAGCGATGTGAGGCCAGCGTCTAACAGCTTGCGTCACGGAGCCGCCCGTATTATTTCTCCAAATTATTATTATCATCATCATTATCATTATCATCATTATCATTATTATTATTATTATTATTATTATTATTATTATTATTATTATTATTATTATTATTATTAATGGTAGAGCAATAACAGCAATGATGAATGGAGTCTTACGGAACAGACATATAAACAGAAAAAATAAGTTACAAATATATAATTCAATACTGAGAAGTACTGTCACATATGGAGCTGAAGTTTGAAAATTCAACAATAAACTTATGTCGATGGAAATGGATTTCTTGAGGAGAGCAGCAAGATATTCATAATTAGAAAAAATAAGAAATACTGTCATAAGAGAAAAAATGAATATTAGATATTCAATACTAGATTATATAAGATATAAGCAATTAAATTGGTATTGACACGTATGACGAATGCAAGAAGAAAGGTTACCCACGAAAACATTGTAATGGTGTCTTATTCCTGGAAGAAGGAGAGGAAGACCTCGAAACTCGTGGATGCAAAAAATAAGAACTGGAATGAGAACATGAGGACTAGAGGACATGGAGTGGATGGAAAGAGACGAGTGGAGAAGAAACATAAAACTTCAGGCACAGGAAGATGTGTAAACATAAAAAATCTGTATTTAAATAAAAGTTTTATTATTATTATTATTATTATTATTATTATCATCATCTTTATTATTATCATTATCATTATTATTATCATCATTATTATCACCATTGTTATCATTATTACCATCATTATTATTATCATCATCATTATTATCATTATTATTATTATTATTATTATTATCATTATTATTATCATTATTAATTATTATTATTATTATTATTATTATTATTATTATTATTTTATTATTATTATTATTATTATTATTATTATTATTATTATTATTATTGTTATTATTATTATTATTATTATTATTATTATTATTATTATTATTATATTATTATTATTATTATTATTATATTATTATTATTATTATTATTATTATTATTATTATTTCATGCTTATGTGTACAGATAACAATATTTTTGCTAGAAAGTACAACTGATATTATCGGATACTGGGGAACACTGACCTGCCTTATTTGCGGATGATTTGAGAACTAATATTATAATGATATTGTGAAAAGAAAAATTAATGTCAGAACCAGGAATCGAACCGTGGACCTCTAGTTCTCCGTACTAGTGTGCTGCCCACTACACCATTCTTGACTTGGCACAAACAATATTTTCTTTTCACAATATCATTATAATATGATCCATTATTGGAACCGTGTGAAAACAACAGTATTGGAAAATGTTAGAATAAGACCTAATGTCGTGCCATCCCACATATATCCACTTCACCGTAATCTGTAGCGCCGAGGACAGCAGGGCAATACCGTAAGCAAGCTGAGTAAGTGCTTCATTTGCTATTTGTTCCTGACTACACATGGTAAGTATCTACATCAGTGCAACGTAGCTGCTATGACTGGAGGTAAACCTTCCGATGTGCCGTATAATACATTTGTTTGCAGACAGTTTATCACAATGCATATACTTTATATTATTTTTTAATGTTAAGTTTATTTTTACACTCACAAACAGGAATGAGATGCACAAAGAAATTAAACATAGGCTCAATTCTGGAAATGCGTGTTATTATGCATTACAGAGACTCTTGACGTCCCAACTCCTTTCAAAAAACGTTAAACTGAAAATATATAAAACTATTATTCTACCAGTTATATTATATGGATGCGAAACATGGACTCTTACTTTAAGGGAGGAAAGGAGTATTTGAGAATAAAGTTCTTAGGAAAATTTTTGGACCAAAGAGAGATGAACAGACAGGTGAATGGAGAAGACTGCATAACAATGAACTACATGGTCTTTATAGGAAGCCAGATATAATAAGAACAGTTAAGTCTCGTAGACTGCGATGGGCAGGTCATGTTGCACGTATGGGGAATGAAAGACGTGCATGGAAGCTTCTTGTAGGAAAGCCAGACGGAAAACGCCCAGTTGGTAGAGAATGAGGTGGGAGAATAACATTAACTATGATTTGAGTAAAGTAGATTATACAGGGATGATTGGAAAACATTGGCTCAGGATAGGGATATATGGAGAGCTTATGTCCGCGCGGCCATGAACCTACGGGTTCGGTAGTGCCAGTGAGTTAGTTAGTTAAGTTTATTTTTAGTGGAAAATAGACCTAAATATTAAATATCGTTTGACATCACTTCCATCCATCCATAGTAATTCTGCCCGAGGGTTGGTCTTTCACTGCAATCATAGCATTTTCTTGCTAGGCTTTGCAGATTTACTGGAGAATTATAGGTGTGGTAGGTTTCCGTTGCTTTCCACACCGGTGAAGGATGATGATAAGGATGATGATGATGCCCGGATGATTTTCGGGGACGGATTCTCCCTAAGATTCCTGATATTTGTCTTACAGGTGAGGAAAATCCCAGAAAAAAAACCCTCACCCAGGAGCCTATCCCGACCGGGAATCGAACCCGGGCCCGCTGAGTTACAAGGCAGCACGCTACCTCGTGACCACAGCGGTGGGCTGACATCACTTATGAAAACCTTTATATTTTCTCTCATATAGTTTCCAATATTGATTTTCATAAGTATTGCCACGAGTGATTTCCAATTTATCTAGAGAATTTGGAAATTAAGAGTGGCAATTGTTAGGACTGTTTAACGAATACAATTAAGCTCTTTACTAAAAAATAATTATTTGAATATAGTTACCGGTGTTTTAAAATATGTATAAATGTAATGTAAATGACTATGTTTGAAAACAAATCAGAAATGTGAGGTTATATACATTCACTGCAACTAGATCATATTATTTTTTGCCAAATAGGTTCGCAATATTGTAAGATTCCCGGGAAACACCGGGTAATCAGCACGAGGTATCTAAAAATAAATACGATATAACTGTATAATTATTTTTTCGTTTTTACTTATTCAACTAAACATAGAAACACATTTAATTTATTTAGGCGTAGGAGCGCATCCGGGTATCAGCTGGTAAGTTATACAGTAGAATCTTGAAATATATTATTACAATTCTAATAGCTTAAATAAGCTTTGTTTCATTCTTACGCATTCGCAATGCATTGGAATTTCAACTGTTTCAAAATGACCGCTTCTGTGTAATTTCTTAAAAGATTGGAAAGGAAAGTATTTAAAAAGCGGAGACAAACAAATTATTTTGAAAGTTTCAAATAGTTTAGTGGGAAATATCATACATTATCAATTGAGGATGTGGTCAAAATAGCAGCAGAATTTACAGGTGAGTCAGCATAGAGCATATATTCTGTTCGTAATGAAATTAAAAAAAAATTGCATATATCGACATCATGGAAAATCGTAATTGATATATATATATATATATATATATATATATATATATATATATATATATAAACCCATCCATCCATAGTAATTCTGCCCGAAGGCAGGTCCTTGCAGCTTTTCTAGGGAATTGTAGGTGTGGTAGCTTCCCGTTGCTTTCTACACCGGTGAAGGATGATGACAATGATAAGGATGATGATGATGGCCATATGATTTCGGGGACCGTTTGGGCCTTAAAATTTTCCTGACATTTGTCTTACAGGTGAGGAAAAACCCCGATAAAAACCTCACCCAGAAAAACTGACCCGACCGGGGAACGAACCCGGGCCCGCTGCGTGAAAAGGCAGCACACTATCGAGACCACAGCGGTGGATTATATAATAAATGTAGTCCGCCGCTGTGGTCTCGAGGTGCTGCCTTGTCAAGCAGCGGGCCCGGGTTCGATCCCCGGTCGGGGCAGTTTTTCTGGGTGAGGTTTTTATCGGGGTTTTTCCTCACATGTAAGACAAATGTCAGGAAAACTCTAAGGCCCAAACGGTCCCCGAAATCATATGGCCATCATCATCATCATCCTTCACCGGTGTGGAAAGCAACGGGAAGCTACCACACCTACACAATTCCCTAGTAAAGCTGCAAGCATAGCATGAAGTGCTATGATTGCAGTGAAGTACCTGCCTTCGGGCAGAATTACTATGGATGGATGGATATATATCTTCGATCTCAGCCAACTTTATAGCCTTTAACAGATGCTGTCATCTGAAGTCAGCAGTTGGAAACCGTGTGGATGGATAATAAATGGAAGAAGTTCCGAATTGTTGGTATCATATGACCTTGTATTCAGTTACCTAAGAACAATGTTTCTATCGATGACATTTCCGCACATAATTCAGGCATATGGCGGGTAAAATTAGCACCACGGTTTCCCCAAAAGACACAGTCGGCGAAGTAATGCCCTATCCAAGTTTGTTTTCAATACAACTGGAAGTTGGCTCGGAATTAGTATAAAATGTTACATCTCCACAAAAGAGTAAAAAACCTATGACGACATTAGACAGCCTTACTTACTTACTTACTCACTGGCACCCGTAGGTTCATGGCCGCGCGGACATAAGCTCTCCATACATCCCTATCCTGAGCTAATGTTGTTTAATCATTCCCTGTATAATCAATCTACTTTCCTCAAATCATAGTTAATTTTATTCTCCCACCTCATTCTTGGTCTATCAACTGGGCGTTTTCCCTCTGGCTTTCCTAAAAGAAGCTTCCATCCATGTTTTTCATTCCCCATACGTGCAACGTGTCCTGCCCATCGCAGTCTACGAGACTTAACTGTTCTTATTATATCTGGCTTCCTATCAAGACCATGTAGTTCATTGTTATGAAGTCTTCTCCATTCACCTGTCTGTTCATCTCTCTTTGGTCCAAAAATTGTCCTAAGTACTTTATTCTCGGATACTTGTAATCTCCTTTCCTCTCTTAAAGTAAGAGTCCATGTTTCGCACCCATATAATATAACTGGTAGAATAATAGTTTTATATATTTTCAGTTTAACGTTTTTTGAAAGGAGTTGGGACATCAAAAGTCTCTGCAATGCATAATAGCACGCATTTCCAGAATTGAGCCTATGTTTAATTTCTTTGTGCATCTCATTCCTATTTGTGATTATTGTTCCTAGGTATTTGAGTTCAGACACTTCCTCAAAATTTCCCTCATTTGTCATTAGCTGTCCATTTCCATTATATAATGTATTTCTACATGTTACCATATATTTAGTTTTATTGATATTTATTGTAGTCCTAATTTCTTAGTGTTACTCAATAGTGTGTGCGTGTGGTCTTTTAGTATCTCCTAACTATCGGCCAATAATACTACATCATCAGCATAAACTAACAGCTTATTAATGCCATTGAGTTATAAGCCTTCCATATTCTCTAAATATTTAATGGCATGCTCTAGTACAAAATTAAATAGTAGAGGAAATTCAGTCATATTGCGGGTAAAATTAGCACCACGGTTTCCCCAAAAGACACAGTCGGCGAAGTAATATGCCCTATCCAAGTTTTGTTTACAGTACAACTGGAAGTTGGCTCGGAATTAGTATAAAATGTTACATCTCCACAAAAGAGTAAAAAAGCTGTGACGGTATTAGACAACCTTAACCTATATATTTCTCACAAATGATAACTAGCTTCATGAAACAAGTTCGTGTAGACATGAGCCCACACGTCAAAGATATTTTAAGCTTCTGATGCACTTATAAACTAGAATTTTACCAACCTTGAAAAGTAAAAACATGACAAAGTTGACATACCTGTTCTTAACTAAACAACAGAAAAATATCTTATCCAAAAACATACCTAAAGTTCTTAATAGACAAGTAACCGCTTTCCCATTAACAAAAGAAAAAATGAAATACTACACTAACAGCAAAAATTACCTTTGTGTGAGAAATTTTAACGACTATTTTAACTCATGCCCTAAATGCTAGCCAATGACCAATCACGTTTTCAATTAATTTTGTTTTACAACCAATCACAGTCGTGTTTCACCTCGATTTTATTAGTTTAATTTTATCACATTCAAATCAAGTTCCTCCTTTTTAACATTCTGAAAAGGTCAGAGCTTTATTTTGCAGTGACTAAGAAATACGTTGAATGTAGCAATTTATATATTAAGATATAAAGAATCCTGGAACGCAAATGGGTCCCAGATTATATATATATAGTGCACGAATGTAAGCAGATACTGCTTGCGGGTTATAATAGAAAAGTATTTACAGCAATTGATTATACCACAATAAAAAGAAACCACTGCACTTTCTGAAACGCATTATTTCCCAGGAATTAACTGATGTCAATTATATTTTTCTGAACGTTGTAAACCAATATACAATACTTTTAAGGATTTGAGCTTATGTTTAATTCCTTTCTGCACCTCATTCCTGTTGTGATTATTTTTCCTAGGTATTTGAATTCACTCACATCTCCAAAATTTCCCTCATTTGTCATCCACTTTCCATTTGCATTATCATAATCATCAGATATCATGACAGCTGCCGCCGTCTTCCAGAAACCAAACGCCATTCCTCTCTGTCCATCCATTGATCTTCCTCAAATCCTCTGATATTCATAGCTGCTTGTACCCCTTCTGTCCAAGTTTTCTTCGGTTTTCCTCTCTTCCTCCTTTCTACTGGGATCCATTCCATAATAATTTTAGGCAATCTTTGCTCTGGCATTCTTTTGACATGACCATACCACTGTAATCTTTTCTTTTCTATAATGTCTATGATGTCCGGCTCCTCTTGTACACCCAGAATTTCCCTTATTTCTTTATTTCGTATTCTATCCATTCTAGATTTTCCAGCTGATCTTAAAACATCCATTTCTGTACTTAAAATTCTTTTCATTTCCCTGGTAGGAATTTGCCAGACTTCAGCACCATATGTTAAAATGCTCTGAATTATGGTTTGGTATATTTGAATTTCTCTATTTTTTAAATATTTTTGCTCCACCAAACAGAGTTTAAAACATTTATTGCTTGTTTTGTTTGTGCGATTCAATTTTTAATTTCTACTATGCTATCGCCTGAATAGTCTAATTTTGTTCCTAAATATATAATATATATTTATATGTGTGAACATATCACTCACTCACTGGCTCTATCGAACCCATAGGTTCATGGCCGCGCGGAAATAAGCTCTCCATACATCACTATCCTGAGCTAGTTTTCCAATCATCCCCTATACAATCTACTCAAATCATGGATTAAGTTATTCTCCCACATCTTTCTTGGTCTACCAACTGGCGTTTCTTTGGCATGGATTCCCTAAAATAGACCCCGCCCGGAGAACCGAATGGGGGACTATTTTACCTCCGGATAATTTTATCCTAGTGGAACCCATGTCCGCATTTCTTGGCGGTTGTATTTTTACGGTGAAAGATCATCACTCTTTCGACCAAGGCACAGTTTTCGTCTGCCTTACAATCAGCCACCTGTCAGGCATGGGTAATCCATTCGACAACAATGCTACCGCCGGCATAGCTCTCAGGGACATTTAAGCACGCAAGCCACTCCACCACGACAAGGGAAAGATACCATGGAGTATTAGTTTTATTGATGTTTACTTTCAGCCCCAATTTCTTAGTGTATGTTGGCTCTTAATCTACTCGCTATCGCCTAATAATGCTTTCATTTTGTACACAGAAAAAATCCATAGTTTCCAAAGAATATATTTCATTCAGCTCTTATTTGACCATTTGCAGACGTATTTATGAATAGTTTTATACTATGATGGGCAACGAATATACCGGGCTTCCAATATAAACCCGGACCGGCCTCACGGGGTTTCACCCGTCAGGCAGCGCTCTCTCCTCGTCCGCATTTCACTCTGCCAGCCGCTCGTCCTTGAACTAGTCAGTTTACTATCGTTCGACAAGATGAGACGTCAGCTGACATTAGAGCAGCGCATTTATGTGTGTAAATGTTATTATAAATACGAATCAGCTCGTCGCGTTCGCGAGGAATTTATTCGGAACTTCCCTGGACAATTACCTCCTTCCAGATCGACAATCCACGATCTTGTGACTAAATTTGAGACCACTGGTTCAGTACAAAATAAGAAACACACGGGAAGGCGTACGGTTCTCATCGAAGAAAAATTAGACGAAATTGGCGAAAATTTGGAACGTTCACCACAAAAATCATTACCGAAATTAGCACAAGATGGGATTTCCCTCGCTCCCCAGATCTAACAGTGTGTGATTTTTATTTGTGGGGTAGCCTGAAAGACAAAGTGTACAAAACAAATCCGCACACATTGGAAGAACTGAAGAACAACATAAGAAATGAAATCAGAAACTTGACAGTGCCCGAACTACAGCGTGTCAATCTAAATGTGTTTACTCGGTATAATGCCTGTTTAACTGCGGGAGGACAACATTTCCAGCATTTTCTATAAGGTAAGAAACAATTCAAGGACGGGTGGCAGGCAGGGTGAATTGCGGGAGGAAGAGATAGCACTGTGTTCCGGGTGAAACTACGTAAGGCCGGTCCAGTTTTATATTGGAAGCCCGTTAGTAGTGGTAATATTTCGTTGAAATGGAAAATAACGGTGCATTAACATAACTGTTTGTTTTGTTTTAAATGTGTTTCCCCACTACAATAAAATTTTAAAAATAGTTGAGTTTATGATATTTGTATTATCTGTAACTAGGCGAAAAAAAATTGAAGATAAAACAAGAAACAAAATTTTGAAGTAGTTGTCTTTATTAAGGATAAGCCATGTAGATAAACAGACATGTGTGGTACAATAATTTGCATTTAACAGGAAGTATATAACAGAATTCAAAGAGGGCTGGCTTCAACTCTCTTGTTTAACAGCCATAATTCAATTAATTACGTAACAATCAGAAAGCACGGCGTAGTCACTGTCAACAAGTGGAATCTACTGTAAGTTCTCTTCTTTATTTAAATATGTCCCTTTTTAGGAACCTATACATGTCCAAGGTCACACTGACCTTAGAGTGACAACACCTGTCAGGACAGAAGGAACACACACATAATGTTAGCAAATTCCGAAGGAATAAAGCTATACAGGATGTTCTAAAGAAAATATTATTAAACAATTTTTACAGATCCTGTCTAGTTCTATTCTAATGTTCTGTCCGAGCGCAGTCTTTCACTGCAATCATAGCATTTTCACATTATTAATTGCATAGGGGATTATAGTGTCGTAGCGGTAGCTTCTCGTTGCTTTCCACACCGGTGAAATGAAGATGATGATGATGATTTTCGGGGACCATGGGCCCTAACCTTCCTGACAGTTGTATTACAGGTGAGGAAAACCCCCGAAAAAACCTCACCCAGGAGCCTGTCCCCACTGGGGATCGAATCCGGCCCCACTGTATGACAAGCCAGAACGCTACCTTCAGACCACAGCGGTGGACGACGCCGAAAATGACCATGACCAAAATTTATATATAGCGCATAAAACTCTAATGGTCGATATTTTTGTTTAAGCGAAACCAAACTTGGAACATCTTCTTGTATCTTGTAAGACCATCTTTCCTTTAACAGAGATTTAGGCGCTCTCCCCTACAGGGAAGAATTTGAACCATACTAATTTAGTTACACTTGTTATTTGTGTAGATGTAATTCGAGTGGTACGTGGTCAGCGTTGCGCCTCATACTGACATCTAGGAAACCAAGGTAGTACTAGGACGGGAAAATTCGGTAAATTTTGTTTAGAGGCCTTTTCGTTCAGGTTTAAGGATCTTTTACGAGCCTGAAAATCTTCCTCCCGGAGGACTTGCTGCTTGGATTTCTCCATCCTAAAAAAAATACATCGACCCCGGCCGGGTTTCAACCCGCGACCCTCGGGACCAGAGGCAAGGAGCATAACCACTAGTCCGCCGCGGCCGATATATGGAATATAGCAATTAATAAAAGGAGGGTAAAGTTAATTGTAGAATACAGGCTTTCACGGCCGGTATTCATTGCATTAGGTTATAAGGCCGTGGTCCATAAGTGATGTTCCTCCCAGATGTTTCTTCTTCGACTACGGAAGACATCTCCAGTGGCGAGTTCTTCCAGGTCACTAGGTGTGAAAAGACCCCCTGCTCTTCCTATTCAACCTTACGTCGGACAGGCTGACAAAGTAAGACACTTCTACTCACTTGTCAGTTGTTTTATTTCATTGGGAGTGCACCTGTATGCGGGTAGAAGGGGAGACCGTCTACTGAGCACTTATCAACAGCCGTGTTGTAGGTGGCGTTCACCTGTTGAAAGCTTGGCTGTGTATACACAGCATTTCCAGGATTCAGCCGATGTTTAATTTCTTTGTACTTACTTACTTACTCACTGGCACTATCGAACCCGTAGGTTCATGGCCGCGCGGACATAAGCTCTCCGTACATCCCTATCCTGAGCTAATCCTTTCTAATCATTCCCTGTATAATCTACTTCCCTCAAATCATACTTAATGTTATTCTCCCACAACATTCTTGGTCTACCAACTGGGCGTTTTCCCTCTTGCTTTCCTACAAGAAGCTTCCATGCAAGTCTTTCATTCCCCATACGTGCAACATGTCCTGCCCATCGCAGTCTACGAGACTTAACTGTTCTTATTATATCTGGCTTCCTATAAAGACCATGTAGTTCATTGTTATGTAGTCTTCTCCATTCACCTGTTTGTTCATCTCTCTTTGGTCCAAAAATTATCCTAAGAACTTTATTCTCAAATACTTGTAATCTCCTTTCCTCCCTTAAAGTAAGAGTCCATGTTTCGCACCCATATAATATAACTGGTAGAATAATAGTTTTATATATTTTCAGTTTAACGTTTTTTGAAAGGAGTTGGGACATCAAGAGTCTCTGCAATGTATAATAGAATACATTTCCAGAATTGAGCCTATGTTTAATTTCTTTGTGCATCTCATTCCTATTTGTGATTATTGTTCCTAGGTATTTGAATTCAGCCACTTCTTCAAATGTTCCCTCATTTGTAATTAACTGTCCATTTCCATTATATAATGAATTTCTATGTGTGACCATATATTTAGTATTATTGATGTTTACTTCCAGTCCCATTTCATTAGTGTTACTCAATATAGTGTGCTTGCTGGCCTTTAGGAAAAAATCATCATCATCAGCATCATTGGCGTGACTGTCCTTTTAGTTTGACCTTAGGTTCCCTCCATCCATTCTCTTCGGTCAGTGGCCTTATTTCTCCAATTTGTTATGCCAATCTTCCGTAGGTCCGCCTGTACATCGTCCATCCATCGTAACCTAGGCCTTCCAACTTTTCTCCTTCCATCCAGCTTAGCGTTTGATATCATCCTGGACAAACGTGTCTCGTTCATTCTGCAAATGTGGCCCAACCATTCGATACGTCTAACTCTAATATCCATAAGTATGTCGTTATCTTTATATAGACTATTTAACTCATGCCCCAAATGGGAGTCAATGACCAATCACGTTTCAATGATTTCTGTTTTACAACCAATCACAGTCGTGTTTCACGAAATATTTATCAGTGTTATAATTACCATATTAAAGAAAGCTCCTCCTTTTGAATATTCTGAAATAGTATGATCTAGTTGCAGTGATAAACAAATGAAGCAGATGAAGCGTACCAAATCGTTTCTCATTTGTTTTCAAACATCGCCGTTTACATTAGATATATAAATATTTTAAAATAACTACAGTTAAATAATGATTTGTGAGTAAACAGCTTAATTTTATTCGTTAAATAGTCCTAACAAATGCCACTCTTGATTTCCAAATTCTCTAGATAAATTCACTCCTCACTTCGTGAGTCGTGAATTTATCGATAATTTGGAAATCACTCGTGGCATTACTTATGATAATATATTTCCTGGTTAGTTCTTATTCTCCAGGTACCCTTATCCTTAATTGGACCATATATTTTCCTTAAGACCTTTCTCTCCCGGGTGGCAAGTCTTCCTGATATGGTCCAGCATTCACTGCCCTACATTACAACAGGTTTAATAATTGTTTTATATATTCTTATTTTAATTTTCTTAAATATATATAGGGGGCACGCCGTAGCGTAGTGGTTAAAGCACTGCGCTACAAGCCGGAAGGTCGAAGGTTCGAGTCCCGGTGGGGTCAGGATTTTTAAACTGGCCCAAATCTTCTGGCGGCACTATGGCCCTGGGGTCGACTCAGCCTCTAACGGAAATAAGTACCAGACGCTTGCTCTGGGGTAAAGGCGGCCGTCACGCAGAGCTGACAACCCGGCTGACATCAAGTGCCGATTGTCTAGAAAAAGTGGGAGCCTTAACCTCCTACTACCCCAAGGGCCTCCTGGCCTGTTGTGGGATCACTTTACTGTGCTATATTTTAATTAAACCTACTGGCGGCCGAATTTTAATAGGCAACTCGGCAAAAATGTATTCAGTAATTCACAATTTTATGAAAACATTAATTTTGTTCATACACTCGCTGAACGTAGTAATCTTGCAGCCGGATCTTAGATATATATCTAGATTGTATAATTTTGTTGAGAGATCTTAAACATCGATTACCTGCTGCTAGTTATTCTTTTCTTTAGAAAAAAAATAAGTGGAATTAAAAATGAGAACAAGCCCAGTAGCTTGTTCACAAAAAGCAAACGTGTTGCAAAATACGAAAGATGTTTCTGTCATTTCAGATGCGGTATGGTACGCCTACATTTAAATGCAGTGCAGTCTTCAAAATGGCCGCAGCGCTTGGCTGCCTGTCTCGGTAAGAAATTGAGAAATTACACTGAGCAACAAAAAATAAACTTTTTTTTGTATCAGAAAGAAAAATACGTGGTTCTGATAGTATTTTTTCTCTTGAATTCAAATATGATATCGGTTTTTCTCCATCACGCAAGGTTTCCGAGAGATTTAATCCTTTTAACCAGGAACCAAGCATTTCAGACAGGTTTTTGGATAACTTTAAATCTCGTATGAGATCGTTAAGATCTTCTTGAGTCAATAAATGAGGCTCAGATGAACAGCTTTGTTCAAAAGTTGTATCACCAAAATCTGTTTCTTCTTCCTTCCTTCCATCAGAATCTGAGCTCTCTCCATTAAAGGTGTTGAATTATACTTTAACTAACTGCGATAAAAACAAAACTCGTGTTAAATGAAAGAGTAACATCTTCGGTTTACATCATAAGTTAATACGTGCTCAATGTGAGCCCCATTTGTTACATGACATACATCCAACCTGTAGGCTAATTCTTCCCTTCTTCTTCCTTTCATGTAATAGACCTACTGGACTGTTACGGTCTCAATCCAACGTTTGAAGGGTCTGCCCAGAGATCTCTTGCCTGGTGGCTGGTAATTTAAGATCTGACGTGGTATTATTGTTCTGCTCATTCTTCGTACGTGAGATTTCCAGTTGTTTCTGTATTTTTGTACGTATTCCATGACTGATTCTGTGTGTAATTCTTTGAGAATCTCAGAATTACTTTTATGGTCTGTTCTTGAGTAGCCCGCAGTACGTCTCATAAATTTCATTTCTGCCGCAGTTAGTCTTTGTTCATCTACACTGCGAATTGTCCAGGCCTCACTGCCGTAACATAATATGGGTCTGGCCAGTGTTTATATTAATAAGCATGTCTGGATTAATGGCAGCAACAGTTTCTCGAATGCTGTCTCTCAACTCGGGCAGATTAGCAGGCATTGGAGGTACGTAGACTCAGTCCTTTACAAAAACCCAAAAGAAAAAAAATCGCATAAGGTGAGATCCGGTGATCCAGGAGGCTACTGGAGATAAGCCCTCCATGTGGACCATAACGACCAATCCTGTAATGACAGTGTGAAAGGTCTTACGAAAACACGTACACATGCGTACGATGAAAGTTAAAAATTAAATTGTACCTGTTGGTAGGTGCCGTTGTCCTCAACTTTGTTAAAATAACTTAATACATAAAAATTTCGTGTCACGTTGTTTGTCCGCAATGGAATCCTAAACTACTGAACCGATTTTAATAAAATTTTTCACACTGTGTGCAGTTTGATCCAACTTGAGACTTAGGGTAGTTTATACTAAATTTATAGTCGCATTAGTTTTTTATTGCAAATTATTTGTTTATTATTTAACAAAGAGTTATAATTATCTATGAGTTCCATACAATTCTAACACATGGCGGTGTAATTATCTGTGAGTTCCATACGATTCTAACAGATGGCGGTGTAAGGTAATTTGGTAAGGTAATTGGTTTATTATTTAACAAAGAGATCCAGATGGCTGTGCTTTTTGTAGCAACCGCGAATTTGAATTGGATTACATATATTGATTATTTCATAATTTAAGTGTGTTCAGTGTTTATTTTATTTGCAATATTATTAATTTCGTGTGTAAGTATTAGTTTTAAGTAATCTGGCTGAAAGACAGCAACTTAATTTAAATTTTTAACGTATACCTTAGCCACAGCAACGCGTGGCCGGGACTTCTACTTGTATATAAAATTAACTGGAGCGCTTTCGGAAGTTATCTTCCATCTTCTGCAGGTTGAGCTTCCGCTACTCGTTGTTGTTGTGTACGGTGATGTATACTCCAACTGTTTGTAGCAGCAACCTGACTTGTTTTTGACGATCTCGTATAATGGGTTTGACTGGGGTGCGTTCTCATTGAGAAATGAGGTGTTGTTTGTTTCCTTTATAATTTCAAGGTCTTCAAATATATTTATCCTCAGTTGCTGCTACAAACAGTTGGATTATACATCACCATTCACAACAACAACGAGTAGCGGAAGCTCAACCTGCAGAAGATGGAAGATAACTTCCGAAAGCGCTCCAGTTAATTTTATATACAATATATTAACAAAGTTGAGGACGACGGCACCTACCAACAGGTACAATTTAATATTTTAACTTTCATCATATGACTTCACCTCAACGGAATTTGATATGAATTTTATTGATTACATATGCGTCCCTACCGTTTATAGATGTTACAGGCTCTAAAGCCTATTGATTACGCTGACATTGCGCTTGAAATGTTGCAGCAGCAACATTCTCCTCAGACACTCTTGGTCGTCCCATACTTTTGCCTTCACACAGACAACCGGTGTTGGGAACTGATTATTGCATCGACTGATGTTGTTGGAATTGGGGGGATCACGATTAAACTGCCTACGAAACGCACATTGAACTGTCACAACCGATTTACAACTCTCAAACTGCAAAACACATGTAAATAGAAAGCAAAACCCGCATATACAAAACGATAGTTCGACCAGTTATCGTATATGGAGCAGAAACTAGGGCTGGTACAACAAAAACTAAACAAATATTAAGCACGTGCGAAATGAAAATCTTAAGAACTATTCAGGGGAAAACATTATTTGATAAAATACACAACACAGAAAATAGGGACAAATGCCATATTCAAGACATAACGAAATTTATTATAGATAGACGAAAATGTTGGAAGGGATATAGAATGAATGGAAGAAACCCGGCTTGCAAAAAGAGCTAAAGAAGATAGACCAATGGACGGGAGAAGAACAAGAGGAAGACCAGCCAAGAGATGGACAGACAGTGAATGCACATCCAATACGTCTTCCTCCGAGGAGTGATTTTGGAAATAAACAGGATGAAAATCCTACAAATTAATTTTAAGAAGAAGAAGAAGAAACTGCAAAACACAAAATGCTTTCTATTGAGGAGTTGCCATCTTTGTTATTATTGTTGCCATAGGAACAAAACTAAATAAAGCTATCCACTCACTCACACAGTCAAAACTGTCTTCTTTCCTGTTTCATTTCAGTCTGTCTACACACAACTTCTTACGCCTCATCCGAGTGACTATTTAACTCATGTCGCAAATGGTAGTCAATGACCAAACACCTTTCAATGACTTCTGTTTTACACCAATGACAGTCGTGTTTCACCTCGCTCTTTATCGGTTTCTCTTTATCAGCTCCTGCTTTTGTGATAAAGAAAGCTCCTCCTTTTTTAATATTCTGAACAGGTTAGACCATTATTTTTCTCCAACAAATACATTGAATATAGCAAATAATGAATAGATTCAGTGATTTTACTGAGTTGTTTATTCAAAATATAAATTATTAACCTATAATGTTGACTATAATAGTTTGATATGTTTCATTATTTCTCCACTAGAGTGCATTCTTACAATATTGCGATCCTATTTGGCAATAAATAATATAATCGAGTTGCAGTGAACATACATAACCTCACATTTCTAATTTGTTTTCAAACATCACCGTTTACATTAATTATATAAATATTTTAAAACACCGGTAACTACATTCAAATAATTATTTTTTTAGTAAAGAGCTTAATTTTATTCGTTAAATAGTTCTAACAAATGCCACTCTTGTTTTCCAAATTCTCTAGATAAATTGGAAATCGCTCGGTGGCGTTACTTATGAAAATAATATTACTTAAAACTAATATATTATTTTATGTACACACTGTATATTGTTGCAGCCGCCATTGCCACGGTGTGTGCTGGAACTTTGGAAGGCTGGACTTCTCCAGCACTGCCGTATCTCCAGCAGAACGAAACGGGAACTTTGGCGATCACAGATGTAGAGGCTTCTTGGATAGGTTCACTAGGTGGTTTGGGTGCTCTGTTTGGTTCTCTACCAGCAGGACTGCTAGCGGACAAAATAGGACGCAAGAGTGTTCTTCTGGGAGTCACTCTGCCTTATCTGATGGGCTGGATCATTATTATCTTGGCACGTAAGTCTGTAAGTACTCTTCTCGGGTACCGGTACTTTCAACTTAACTCTGAACCAGGCTGTCTTCGACTTTCATGTTTGCCTCCCCTAATTCACTCTGAACAGTATCTGGAATTTCCTTTGAAAATAATACGACCATGCGATAATTTATGTAGAATTATTTGTTTTATTTCAAAGGCATATACCGAGTTACGTTATGAAAAATTAAAACTTGCATCAGATGATCGCTTGTTAACGCACTTGACTTGACTTTTCTTCTTCTTCTTCTTCTTCCTTCCAAGTATTAGGCCAAGGCCTGTTACGATCCTATAGAAAATTTTCCCGTATGGGAAATTCTTGTATAAGACTTGAAAGCATAATAATAGTCCCTTCGATTGGTTGCTGGCCAAAGGAAGGCAAAACCAGTGATGGGCTACCATCTTATAGCCTCTAGTCAGGCTTTTCTGGAGAAGGAAAGAAAATAAAGGAAAGAAGAATGGAAGAAAGGAAAGACTCCCTAGCCCTCGGATGCCCTAATAGCGTCGGGATCGAAAAAACAAGAGTTAACCAAGAGAGGTTAGATAGTAAAGTTAAAAGAGTGCAAAACACAAGTAAGTGGAAGAAATGTTTTGCACAGCTTGGGCACCTTGTGGTCGCCATCCACATATCCCCTAGATGAGGACCCATGAGGGCACTTAATTGATTGATATAGGTCTATGCAGAGTTTGGTTCAGTAAAAAAATGACTGATATATCGTTAATAGACACACACACACATATATATGACATGATAAGCAAAATAAATGCCTGGACAGGATTTAAACCCGGACCTCTGGATTGCTACTCCAGCGTGCTATCCATTACACCACCAGACATTTATTTCTCTCTCTCTATATATATATATATATATATATATATTCTTATTATTACGAGATGTAGCGAGAACTCGGCCTTCACTGCCACCTGGTAGCTACTATAACAAGTAAACAAATTAAAGGGAATATTTTTACTCTACAGCAGTGACGCTTTATCGATGTTATAATTAAATGTTTGACATTGAGCAATGAAAGCTTATTATGACATGATAAGAAAAATAAATGATTGGGCGGGATTTGAAACCGGACCTCTGGGTTGGTACCCCAGCGTGCTATCTATTACACCATCGGGCAAATCTAATACAAACATTTATTTTTCTTATATATATATTTTTTCTCCATTATTACGAGATGTAGCGAGAATTCGGTCTTCACTGCCACCTGGTAGCTACTATAAAAAGTAAGCAAATTAAAGAGAATATTTTTACTTTATAGCATAGTAATGTTTATTTTTACTTTAATTTGCACACTTGTTAGAGTAGCTACCAGGTGGCAGTGAAGACCGAGTTCTCGCTTCATCTCGTAATAATGGAGTATATATATGGAAAGGAGGAAGAGAGGAAGACCGAAGAAAACTTGGATAGAAGGGGTACAACCAGCTATGAATATCAGAGGAATGGAGGAAGATCAATGGATGGATAGAGAGGAATGGCGTTTGGTTTCCGGAAGACGGCGGCAGCTGCCATGATACCGGATGATGATAATATATAAGAAAAATAAATGTTTGTATTATATTTGCTCGGTGGTTTAATGGATAGTACGTTGGAGTACCAATCCAGAGGTCCGGGTTCAAATCCCGTCCAGGCATTTATTTTTCTTATCATGTCATATTAATCTTGCATTGCTCAATGTAATTATAACATATATATATATATATATATATATATATATATATATATATATAAACAAAGACCTATATAGGATCAATTTATGAAATGCATGTTATTATGCATTACAGGGACTCTGCCATCCCAATTTCTCTAAAAAAACATTAAACTGAAAATATATAAAACTGTTATTCTTCCAGTTATATATGCATGTGAAACAAATACTTTTAGGGCCAAAGATAGATAAACCGACAGGTGAAATAGAAGGAGTTAGAAAGAAAGGAAGGTAAGTGAATGGAGAAAACTACATAACAGTGAGCTACATGATCTTTATATAAAACCTGATGTAATAAGAACAGTTAAGTCTCGTAGACTCCAATGGACACGACACGTGGAAGGAACTAGGAATGAGAGAGGAGCATAGAAGCTTCTTGTAGGAAAACCAGAGGGAAAATGATTAATAATTAGGCGACGAACGAGGTGGCAGAACAACATTAAACATGATTTGAAGGAGATAGACCGTACAGGCGATGATTGGAAATCATGAGTTCAGAATAAGGATGTATGGAGAGCTTATGTCCGCGCGACCATGAACCTATGGATTTGATAGTGAGTTAAAGATCATTACTGTATCATTATTTATTTTATTTATTAATTTATTTAGCAGCTTTCACAATATCTTCCTACGCACAATTAATATACTGTCGTTCTACTCCACATCTCTGTCATTCCAATCCCCCTCATCCTATCCTTTTTCCCCTCATGCTGCTCAAAAAGCTTATTTTGTCGTGCATTAAATCCGTCCGGTATTTTATTCTAGGACTTTTTAGCACTGTATTTTTTTTTAATTGACCCCCAACCTGGAGGACCAGGAGATTTTTAATAAAGGTTATCTTCCTTTAGTCCTTGACGATCCAACACCTAACTGAAGGTAACAGTACCTGTAACCCCAGGCAGGGGCCCTCACAGGGTACTATCAGCCGAGCATACTGAACCCTGGCATTTTTAAAGAGATTGTTAATCCTCCCTCCCCCCACCCTTTTCCAACCTGGCTTTGGCGGGTTTTATTATCATTATTATTGTCACATTGGATTGAGAGAGACGAGTGGAGAAGAAAAATAAAACTTTGGGCACAGAAAGATGAGTAAACATTAAAATTCAGTATGTAAAAAAAATTGTTACATTCTGAGCTTCGCATCGTCTTGGGTCTTTCCACACTTTCTAGCAATCAATATTCTAATTTGTCCACCGCTGTGGTCTCGAGGTAGCGTGCTGCCTTGTCACGCAGCGGGCCCGGGTTCGATCCCCGGTCGGGACAGTTTTCTGGGTGAGGTTTTTATCGGGGTTTTTCCTCACCTGTAAGACAAATGTCAGGAAAACTTTAAGGCCCAAACGGTCCCCAAAATCATATGGCCATCGCAATCATCATCATTCATATTCATCTTAGATTAAGTTTAGGATTAGGGACTCTCCTGGCGCACCACTACCATCATTACCCGTCATATCATCGGGGCAAAGTAACCCCGCCTTCCAGGCGCCCCTACCTCAGAAGTGGGTTACAAGTACGCCATGCCAGGAGAGAACACCAGGAATGTCGAAAGACAACCTGGGGCATTTGCAAAAAAAATATAATTTCGTTGTGTTTCTGATGTTTTAGTGTGTAAATTATTTAGTGCATATATTTAGTGAAAAAAAAAATTACTGCACATTTTGTTTAACAGGTAATAATGCTGTATAGTGGAAGATTCATCCTGGGATTGGCAACTGGTGCTTCTACAGTAGTAGTACCTCTCTATGCTGAAGAAATCTCTGAAACAAGCATCAGAGGAGAACTGGGCTCATACACAGATCTTTCTATTACAGTTGGCATCCTGTATGTCTATGCTTTCGGCACATTCGTCCCCTACACCTGGCTCTGTATATCATGTCTTGTTCTTCCACTTGTCTTCGCTGTAACTTTCTTCTGGATGCCAGAATCCCCGATGTATCTTCTGTCAAAAGGCAGAAAGTTCGAAGCAGAAAAATCTCTCAGATGGCTTCGTAATATTTCAACGCTGGACACTGCTTCAGACACCAAAACAGAATTCGACAAAATGGAAGAAAGTTCGAATGAATCTTGTGATAATTCCAAATTCTTCATTAAGTTTACTGCAAGTTCGCTAGTCTTGAAGTCATTGCGTTTAGTGCTTGCTTTGATGGTATTTGAACAACTGACTGGTACAAACGCTGTTGATTTCTACACAGTGGATATATTCGAAGCAGCTGATAGTACATTATCCCCTTATTATTGCACCCTTATTGTAGGTGTTGTTCAAGTGATAGCAACTTTTATCGCTGCTCTTTTAATGGATCGACTTGGCAGAAGATTTCTTTTGATTGTCTCTAGTTTGGGAATGGCGATATCTCTATTTGTCTTGTCAGGATTTTCCTTGACGAAGGATCAAGGAGGCGATGTGTCTTCTGTTAATTGGATACCATTGCTAGGGTTGAATTTATATACAGTGTGTTTCTCTATTGGGTTTGGGCCAGTGCCATGGATTATAACGGTGGAATTATGCACGAGCGAGACGGTGGGTTGGATCAGTTCCTTAGCTACGTCTGTCAACTGGGGTATGATCTTCCTTATGACCAAAGTGTTTATTCTAGTGCTGAAAGCATGGGGCCAGGCTGTTACTTACGGCATACTGTGTGTTCTATGTGTTTGTGCTTCTGTGTTTGTGTTTACCTGCATACCTGAAACTAGAGGTAAATCTAGACATGAAATTCAGGCTATACTTTCAGGGAAGTGACGTTGACGCAATTAATCCATTTGTTGTATTTTTTACATTTATTTAGTTCTTGTGTTTTTTATAATTGCCTGCGATGAGAAGGACATGTGGCACGAATGGGGAATGAAAGAGAGACATGGAAGCTTCTACATTAATATAAATGTTGGACGTATAACAAATGCCTGTGTATGTGGGTTTGTTTACAATCTATTACAATTGGCGATACGCATATACAAGTTGTACCTAATTTAACATTACAGACTTTGAGGAAATAAAGTGGGGAGCAAGACGATTACATTTAGCATAGGAACTCATGTCCGGAAACGTGCAGTTTTCCCGCTACACTGCTCTCTTTGACGTACGCTGCTTAATAGAGTACCAGAAATCTCAGTCTTGCTCAACATTGGATGTGGGGTGTGGAGCACTTTCGAAGCATATGCTTCATCTTCAGCTTGTGAATTGATACTGGTTGTTCGTGAGAATTCTGTAGAGAGGGTTGACGTCACTGGGTGAGTTCTCATTCAGCAGGTGAGCGTTTTTGGTTTCTTTTAGTATTTCGATTTCTTCGAGAATGTTGATTTTGAGTTTGTTGTTTTCTTTATGGATGACGGATAAAGTGCTGTCGATGGTATTGAATTGGTGATCTGTATCTATGACATGTTTTGCAAAGCTGGATTTGCCTTCATTAAATCTAAAGTCATTGCTTCGAAGGTAGTAGTAGCAGGACTTTATTAGACAAAAAGTAAGATACATACAATATTATTTACAAATATGGGTCTCACGGGCAGTAAGCCGTACGTGCTGTTGACAGTCCGTTACAATAAAGTAATAATTGAAGAAAAAAAGCAATAACATTACAATTACATAAAGAAAACACAATAATATTACAACTAGATAATAATACAATAGCATTATACCTTGATTACGTTATGTATAATTATTAAGAATTAATGGTATTGCATTTTGATAACATATATTTATTCATGAATGAGTGTTGTTCTTATTTTCTGCGTTTTGTCCAGAAATTTACCCAAGTTTATCCAATTTTCTGGATTTACCATTAACTCGTAGCATGCCAATCTCTCCCGATTTGAATTTAGAAATCATTCCGGTAATAATTGACGTCTCCAATATTCTAAATCCTCACATTTTCCTAATATATGTATCTCGTCTTCAAAATTCCCGCACATTGGACATATTCGCATATCGTGATCGTCGCTAATTTTTAGAAATTTCCAGCCCCCTAGCCTAAACCAATAATTTTTTCATCTTTTTTTTTTTCTAAAATCATGGCCAGAATCATCATAAAATCAAAAAAAGTGTCTGTGTAATTATGTAGCGGAATCTTTCAAATCGATTTTCACCAACTTAAAATCATTGGATCGACTTGAAACTTTGTATACTTGTAAAGGACCAATTACAATAAAATAATTTCATAATTTTTTCTACAATCATGGCCAGAATCATCATAAAATCAAACAAAAGTGCCAGTGTAATTATGTAACGGAATCTTTCAATACGATTTTCACCCACTTAAAATCATTGGATCGACTTGAAACTTTGTATATTTTTAAAGGATCAATGACAATACAATCATTTCGTAAATGTTTCTAAAATCCTGGCCAGATTCAGCTGAAAATCAAAATAATAAAAACCGGTATAATAGGTTGCGGATTTATCAACTTATTACTCAATTGTTGTAAGAGCTCAGTTGGTAGAGCGGTGGACTGTAGTGGTATATAATTTCAGTAATCCGTAGGTCGCTGGTTCAAATCCGGCCCGGAGGGTTTTTTTAGTATTACTTTTTGCTCATACTACAATAGTATCGAATTAAAAGATATTTACATTTTTATCTTATTCTGTAAAATATTAAAACTAAAAAATAAAAAATAAATAATAGTTTAAAAAACTAGAACAACACGCTTTATTAGAAAACCAAACTAAAAAATGAAAAATAATTTTAATTTCCAACACGCTTGGGATAAAATTAAAGTGGTCAACAAAAAAATCATCTCCAACACATGTAGAATAAAACTAGAGTTATCTACAAAAAGAAAATAATTTTATCAACAAAAGCGTGGGGTGCTCTATAACAATTAATATATTCGCTAATAAACAGATATTGGTAAAAGTATAGTCTCTAAGAAGAAAACGTAAAGACTATAAAAAGCACCCCACGCTTGATGGTAAAATTATGTTTTTTGTAGATAACTCTAGTTTTATTCTAAATGTGTTGGAGATGATTTTTTTGTTGACCACTTTAATTTTATCCCAAGCGTGTTGGAAATTAAAATTATTTTTCAATTTTTAGTTCGGTTTTTTTTTAATAAAGCGTGTTGTTTTAGTTTTTTAAACTATTATGTATTTGTCTTTCATTGATGCCAAGAAGATCGGGATAAGTAGATTCCCGGGCAAGCGTAGCAGCACACGGCGGGTATTCTTTTATGGATAACTCAAAACAAAGAATTCTGTGTTTCAGCTCATTTATGCCAAGTGCATCAGGATACGTAAATTTCCATGCAATGCCGGGTAATCAGCACGGGGTACCTAAAAATAATTACCATGGCTTTACTTTACAGTGATTGCTTGAATATTAAATTTTGGAATATGAAATTTTATTTACTATTTGGATTGTATGAAAGGTAGTTTAGAAAATATAATTAATTTGTTTATTGGCTGTTTTAGCTGCAGTAAAGAAGAGAGCAAATTTATAATTATTTTTCAACTAAACATAAAAATTAAGCTAATTTATGCCGATAAGATCGGGATAAGTAAATTTTAGGGTAACGCCGGGTAATCAGCACGGGGAATCTAAAAATATTAACGATATAAATTTATAATTAATTCTCCTTTTACTTATTCAACTAAACTTAAAAATTAAGCTAATTTATGCCGATAAGATCGGGATAAGTAAATTTTAGGGTAACGCCGGGTAATCAGCACGGGGTATCTAAAAATATTAACGATATAATTTTATAATTTAATTTTCTTTTTACTTATTCAACTAAACATAAAAATTCAGCTAATTTATGCCGATAAGATCGGGATAAGTAAATTTTTGGGTAACGCCGAGTAATTAGCACGGGTATCTAAAAATATTAACGATATAATTTTATAATTTAATTTTCTTTTTACTTATTCAACTAAACATAAAAATTCAGCTAATTTATGCCGATAAGATCGGGATAAGTAAATTTTTGGGTAACGCCGAGTAATCAGCACGGGTATCTAAAAATATTAACGATATAAATTTATAATTAATTCTCCTTTTACTTATTCAACTAAACTTAAAAATTAAGCTAATTTATGCCGATAAGATCGGGATAAGTAAATTTTAGGGTAACGCCGGGTAATCAGCACGGGGTATCTAAAAATATTAACGATATAAATTTATAATTAATTCTCCTTTTACTTATTCAACTAAACTTAAAAATTAAGCTAATTTATGCCGATAAGATCGGGATAAGTAAATTTTAGGGTAACGCCGGGTAATCAGCACGGGGTATCTAAAAATATTAACGATATAAATTTATAATTAATTCTCCTTTTACTTATTCAACTAAACTTAAAAATTAAGCTAATTTATGCCGATAAGATCGGGATAAGTAAATTTTAGGGTAACGCCGGGTAATCAGCACGGGTATCTAAAAATATTAACGATATAAATTTATAATTTAATTTTCTTTTTACTTATTCAACTAAACATAAAAATTCAGCTAATTTATGCCGATAAGATCGGGATAAGTAAATTTTTGGGTAACGCCGAGTAATCAGCACGGGTATCTAAAAATATTAACGATATAATTTTATAATTTAATTTTCTTTTTACTTATTCAACTAAACATAAAAATTCAGCTAATTTATGCCGATAAGATCGGGATAAGTAAATTTTTGGGTAACGCCGAGTAATCAGCACGGGTATCTAAAAATATTAACGATTATAAATTTATAATTAATTCTCCTTTTACTTATTCAACTAAACTTAAAAATTAAGCTAATTTATGCCGATAAGATCGGGATAAGTAATTTAGGGTAACGCCGGTAATCAGCACGGGGTATCTAAAAATATTAACGATATAAATTTATAATTAATTCTCCTTTTACTTATTCAACTAAACTTAAAAATTAAGCTAATTTATGCCGATAAGATCGGGATAAGTAAATTTTAGGGTAACGCCGGGTAATCAGCACGGGGTATCTAAAAATATTAACGATATAAATTTATAATTAATTCTCCTTTTACTTATTCAACTAAACTTAAAAATTAGCTAATTTATGCCGATAAGATCGGGATAAGTAAATTTTAGGGTAACGCCGGGTAATCAGCACGGGGTATCTAAAAATATTAACGATATAAATTTATAATTTAATTTTCTTTTTACTTATTCAACTAAACTTAAAAATTCAGCTAATTTATGCCGATAAGATCGGGATAAGTAAATTTTTGGGTAACGCCGAGTAATCAGCACGGGTATCTAAAAATATTAACGATATAATTTTATAATTTAATTTTCTTTTTACTTATTCAACTAAACATAAAAATTCAGCTAATTTATGCCGATAAGATCGGGATAAGTAAATTTTTGGGTAACGCCGAGTAATCAGCACGGGTATCTAAAAATATTAACGATATAATTTTATAATTTAATTTTCTTTTTACTTATTCAACTAAACATAAAAATTCAGCTAATTTATGCCGATAAGATCGGGATAAGTAAATTTTTGGGTAACGCCGAGTAATCAGCACGGGTATCTAAAAATATTAACGATATAATTTTATAATTTAATTTTCTTTTTACTTATTCAACTAAACATAAATATTCAGCTAATTTATGCCGATAAGATCGGGATAAGTAAATTTTTGGGTAACGCCGATAATCAGCACGGGTATCTAAAAATATTACGATATAATTTTATAATTTAATTCTCCTTTTACTTATTCAACTAAACATAAAAATTAAGCTAATTTATGCCGATAAGATCGGGATAAGTAAATTTTTGGGTAACGCCGAGTAATCAGCACGGGTATCTAAAAATATTAACGATTTAATTTTATAATTTAATTTTCTTTTTACTTATTCAACTAAACATAAAAATTCAGCTAATTTATGCCGATAAGATCGGGATAAGTAAATTTTTGGGTAACGCCGAGTAATCAGCACGGGTATCTAAAAATATTAACGATATAATTTTATAATTTAATTTTCTTTTTACTTATTCAACTAAACATAAAAATTCAGCTAATTTATGCCGATAAGATCGGGATAAGTAAATTTTTGGGTAACGCCGAGTAATCAGCACGGGTATCTAAAAATATTAACGATATAATTTTATAATTTAATTTTCTTTTTACTTATTCAACTAAACATAAAAATTCAGCTAATTTATGCCGATAAGATCGGGATAAGTAAATTTTTGGGTAACGCCGAGTAATCAGCACGGGTATCTAAAAATATTAACGATATAATTTTTATAATTTAATTTTCTTTTTACTTATTCAACTAAACATTAAAAATTCAGCTAATTTATGCCGATAAGATCGGGATAAGTAAATTTTGGGTAACGCCGGGTAATCAGCACGGGTATCTAAAAATATTAACGATATAAATTTATAATTAATTTTCTTTTTACTTATTCAACTAAACTTAAAAATTAAGCTAATTTATGCCGATAAGATCGGGATAAGTAAATTTTAGGGTAACGCCGGTTAATCAGCACGGGTATCTAAAAATATTAACGATATAAATTTATAATTAATTCTCCTTTTACTTATTCAACTAAACTTAAAAATTAAGCTAATTTATGCCGATAAGATCGGGATAAGTAAATTTTTGGGTAACGCCGAGTAATCAGCACGGGGTATCTAAAAATATTAACGATATAAATTTATAATTAATTCTCCTTTTACTTATTCAACTAAACTTAAAAATTAAGCTAATTTATGCCGATAAGATCGGGATAAGTAAATTTTAGGGTAACGCCGAGTAATCAGCACGGGTATCTAAAAATATTAACGATATAATTTTATAATTTAATTTTCTTTTTACTTATTCAACTAAACTTAAAAATTCAGCTAATTTATGCCGATAAGATCGGGATAAGTAAATTTTTGGGTAACGCCGAGTAATCAGCACGGGTATCTAAAAATATTAACGATATAATTTTATAATTTAATTTTCTTTTTACTTATTCAACTAAACATAAAAATTCAGCTAATTTATGCCGATAAGATCGGGATAAGTAAATTTTTGGGTAACGCCGAGTAATCAGCACGGTATCTAAAAATATTAACGATATAATTTTATAATTTAATTTTCTTTTTACTTATTCAACTAAACTTAAAAATTAAGCTAATTTATGCCGATAAGATCGGGATAAGTAAATTTTAGGGTAACGCCGGGTAATCAGCACGGGGTATCTAAAAATATTAACGATATAAATTTATAATTAATTCTCCTTTTACTTATTCAACTAAACTTAAAAATTAAGCTAATTTATGCCGATAAGATCGGGATAAGTAAATTTTAGGGTAACGCCGGGTAATCAGCACGGGTATCTAAAAATATTAACGATATAAATTTATAATTAATTCTCCTTTTACTTATTCAACTAAACTTAAAAATTAAGCTAATTTATGCCGATAAGATCGGGATAAGTAAATTTTAGGGTAACGCCGGGTAATCAGCACGGGTATCTAAAAATATTAACGATATAAATTTATAATTAATTCTCCTTTTACTTATTCAACTAAACTTAAAAATTAAGCTAATTTATGCCGATAAGATCGGGATAAGTAAATTTTAGGGTAACGCCGGGTAATCAGCACGGGGTATCTAAAAATATTAACGATATAAATTTATAATGTTTTTTTTTTCATTTTACTTATTCAGCTAAACGTAAAAACACATCATTTATTTAGGCGTAGCAACACACGCCGGATATTAGTCAGAATTTTATAAATACGTGAAATAAGAGACTCTTCGGAATCTTTGGTTGTATCGAGTAGGCAGTGTATATCTATTGTTGCGTGCTGTCATTTGTTTTCACGTGAAATTCACGGTTGTAATTTTAAAGATATGAAGGGATTATTTAAAAAATAAATTAACATAAAATTAAATATATATGTTGAATAAAAATAAGGTCACTTGAAAAAAAAACAGAACCATGTTTTTGGTCATGAAACTGTTTTTTTTTATCAGTGGAGGCTTGTGATGTCATATTACAGTTATGCTCACAAGAGAGACGTCAACCATTCCTTGCCTAAAGCTATTTTGATCTTCCAGAGAAGCGTTATGATGTACCAAGTTCGTGCCAAAAAATAAATGTATTTATATAATCAATTGAGTTGGTGTTTACTTGATGAAAATCCATATGTATTAATTAAATAAAAATAAAACGTAGTTTTATTTGATTTTCATATTTATTATATAATTCAGTGACCGCTGTTTCGGTACACTGTACCTTCTTCAGGCATGTTAACAAATTATGAATTGTGTTCCAACTGATCTAAGCAACAATACAACACTATTTATTTATTTTTTTTAATTTAACAAAGGGGATTCATTCAAATCAAGTTGAGAATTTAACAGTTTTTTACTACTTTTAAACTTATTATTTCTACAGCCTCCAAAAGACCTAACTTCTTACCCTTATCACAAATATGTAAAATTTCAAAATTTGGATCGAAACAATGATTAAATTGGAATAGGTGGTTAGCATATTTTGAATTTTCTAAATTTCTGTTATATGCTCTCATATGTTCCTTTATCCGAGAGATAAAAGGTCTACCAGTTTGTCCTATATAGACATTGTCACATGTGCCACACTTCAATTTTATATACACCTGATAATTTTTCTTTTTTTGTTTTGGTTTTATTGTTTTTTATTATATTTTGTAGAGTTTTATTAGTTTTAAATGCCACATTAATGTTCAACTTTTTAAAGTGTTTAGATATTTTATTTGAAAGTGGGCCTATATATGACATTACGACATATTTCTTATTGTTTTCTTTGGGTACAGGAAAAACTTTGTTAATTGCTTTTTTGTAATTAATCTTCTTAATTAAACATTCTATAATTTCAGGGTCGTAGCCATTATTAACAGCCAATTGTTTAATAATATTCAATTCATTATTATATTCCAAGGGTGAAAGAGGGATATTTAAAAGTCTATGAATGTAACTATTAAAGGCTGCCATCTTATGAGTATATGGGTGAAGAGAAGAACTGTGGATAGTGGTATCAGTATGAGATGGTTTGTGAAAGATACCAAACTCAAACTTATTATCAATGTGTTTTATTGATAAATCCAAGAAATTTATACTATTATTTGTTTCTAATTCCATTGTGAAATTAATACTTCTGTGAATGTTATTGATAAAATTTAAAAAGGAATTCAATTGTCTTTTGGTTCCTGTGAAGCCTGCTATGACATCATCTACATAACGATACCAAAATAGAACATTTCTAGCTAATACATTCTTATGTATTGACAATATAAAGAACATTGATTTGCCTAAAATAACTTAATTTTAGTTTCTTTTGATGTAAAGAATCTGTTTCCCAGTATACCTACTGTTGATGTGATGGAGATTATTAATAGAATGTTACTAACTAATAAAGTGAATGGTTTTGTAGTTGAAGAAATATTACACACTCTTAAAACATGCTTACATCAAAATTACTTTGAATTTAATAACAAATTGCACATAGCTAAAGATGGTTTGATTATGGGTGATCCGTTGAGCCCCCTTTTGGCAGAGATTTTTATGGATGGCTTAGAACAAACCATACATAAGAATTTATTAGCTAGAAATGTTCTATTTTGGTATCGTTATGTAGATGATGTCATAGCAGGCTTCACAGGAACCAAAAGACAATTGAATTCCTTTTTAAATTTTATTAATAACATTCACAGAAGTATTAATTTCACAATGGAATTAGAAACAAATAATAGTATAAAATTCTTGGATTTATCAATAAAATACATTGATAATAAGTTTGAGTTTGGTATCTTTCACAAACCATCTCATACTGATACCACTATCCATAGTTCTTCTCTTCACCCATATATACTCATAAGATGGCAGCCTTTAATAGTTACATTCATAGACTTTTAAATATCCCTCTTTCACCCTTGGAATATAATAATGAATTGAATATTATTAAACAATTGGCTGTTAATAATGGCTACGACCCTGAAATTATAGAATGTTTAATTAAGAAGGTTCATTACAAAAAATCAATTAACAAAGTTTTTCCTTTACCCAAAGAAAACATAAAGAAATATGTTGTAATGTCATACATAGACCCACTTTCAAATAAAATATCTAAACACTTTAAAAAGTTGAACATTAATGTGGCATTTAAAACTAATAAAACTCTACAAAATATAATAAAAAACAATAAAACCAAAACAAAAAAAGAAAAATTATCAGGTGTATATAAATTGAAGTGTGGCACATGTGATAATGTCTATATAGGACAAACTGGTAGACCTTTTATCTCTCGGATAAAGGAACACATGAGAGCATATAACAGAAATTTAGAAAATTCAAAATATGCTAACCACCTATTCCAATTTAATCATTGTTTCGATCCAAATTTTGAAATTTTACATATTTGTGATAAGGGTAAGAAGTTAGATCTTTTGGAGGCTGTAGAAATTAATAAGTTTAAAAGTAGTAAAAAACTGTTAAATTCTCAACTTGATTTGAATGAATCCCCTTTGTTAAATTAAAAAATTTAAATAAATATTGTTGTATTGTTGCTTAGATCAGTTGGAACACAATTCATAATTTGTTAACATGTCTGAAGAAGGTACAGTGTACCGAAACAGCTGTCACTAAATTATATAATAAATATGAAAATCAAATAAAACTACGTTTTATCTGTATTTAATTAATAAATGTCTTTATATACAGAACTTTAATGTTTACACATCTTTCTGTGCCTAAAGTTTTACCTTTCTTCTCCACACGTCTCTCAACATCCAATCAATGTCCTCCAGTCCTCTTGCTCTCATTCCAGTTCTTATTTTCTGCATCCATAAGTTTCGAGGTCTTCCTCTCCTCCTTCTTCCAGGTGGACACCATTCCAATGTTTTCCTGGGTAATCTTTCTTCTTGCATTCGTCGTACGTGTCCATACCAATTTAATTGCTTATACCGTATATAATCTACTATTGAATAAACAATATTCATTTTTTCTCTTATGACAGTATTTCTTATTTTGTCTAATTTTGAACATCCTGCTGCTCTCCTCAAGAAATTCATTTCCATCGACATCAGTTTTTGTTCTAAGTTTTTGTTGAATTTCCAAACTTCAGCTCCATATGTGACAGTACTTCTCACTATTGAATTATATATTTGTCTATAAATAAACAAATAAATATGTAATGTCCCAGATTGCCATTTCTTCCTTTATTAATATTTTTATAGCCGATTAATGTTTTAAATTCTTTGTGAAGGGCATCTAAGATTGAATTTCATAGGATGAAATTTCGGGAAGGAATAAGTCAAAATGACGTCTCTGTGTTCTCTCCTGGCATTGGCTTAATTGTAACCCACCTCTAGAAGGCAGAGTTACGTTACCCCGATGATATCCATCCATAGTAATTCTGCCCGAAGGCACGTCTTTCACTGCAATTATAGCATTTTCATGTCATGCTTTGCAGCTTTACTAGGGAATTGTAGGTGTGGTAGCTTCCCGTTGCTTTCAACACCGGTGAAAGATGGCGATGATGATGATAAGGATCATGATGATGATGGCCATATGACTTCGGGGACCGTTTGGGCCTTAAAGTTTTCCTGACATTTGTCTTACAGGTGAGGAAAAACCCCGATAAAAACCTCACCCAGAAAAACTGTCCCGACCGGGGATCGAACCCGGGCCCGCTGCGTGACAACGCAGCACACTACCTCGAGACCACAGCGGTAGACTCCGATGATATGATGGGTGATAAATGATAATGAAGTGCCAGGAGAGTTCTTAACCTAAATTCCAGACCATGTAATGATTCCCTTTAAGGAAAAATTCCTATGGTTTGAACGGGAATCGAACCCGGAACCTAATGAACAGTAGTCAGGAACTCTGACACTAGCCCATGAGGCTGGTCAAAAAATCTACACGATACTATAATCCAGACGCAAATTTCTCATTTAAACTACATAGAAGTAATACAACACGTGACTTGATGGATTGGATAACCCCCACTATCTGCCGTCCGCAACTGCATCCGCCTTATTCTACTCTAAGTTAAGCAGGGCCGTCCATCTTTCACATCATCAGGGCAGCCCAAACTCTTATAACTCACTGGCACTATCGAACCCGTAGGTTCATGGCCGCGCGGACATAAGCTCTCAATACATCCCTATCCTGAGCTAATGTTTTCCAATCATTCCCTGTATAATCTACTTCCATCAAATCATAGTTAATGTTACTCTCCCACCTCATTCTTGGTCTACCAACTGGGCGTGTTCCCTCTGGTTTTCCTACAAGAAGCATCCATGCACGTCTTTCATTCCCCATTCGTACCACATGTCCTACCCATCGCAGTCTACGAGACTTAACTGTTCTTATTATATCTGGCTTCCTATAAAGACCATGTAGTTCAATGTTATGTAGTCTTCTCCATTTGCCTGTCTGTTCATCTCTCTTTGGTCCAAAAATGTTCCTAAGAACTTTATTCTCAAATACTCGTAATCTCCTTTCCTCCCTTAAAGTAAGAGTCCATGTTTCGCATCCATATAATATAACTGGTCGAATAATAGTTCAGGGCAGCCCAAAATTAACCAAAATTTTGCCTAAATTATTATTGTTCAGTTTATATAGAGAGTGTCCCTAAAGTCATTTTACATTTCGATGAAAACATTAGACCTACTTTCTTTTGTTTACATTCAATGTTAGCTTAGTGCACCATGTTTGCCACGGAAGAACGAGTTGCTATTGTTTATGCACGTCCATTACTTAAAATTGCCAATAATGCCTTAATTGATCTTCCATCCCCAGGTACGTGATTGTCATATGAAGACGCTAGAGCTGAATTATCCATAAATTCCGTAAACCAACCCCAATAATGGTAGAAAATCTTCTACTTGTAAACAGATTTAAGCGTACCGGCAGTGTGTGATGAGGCACGTCATGTATAACAACGCGTATCAGCGGAAACAGTGCAGCAGATTAAAATTGCCAGTGATAGTCCGAACGCATCAACTCGACGCCTCAGTAGGGAGTTTATTGTTCCTCGCAATACAGTATGGGAAATTCTATGTTTAACTCTACGAAAACGTCCTGATCATGACTGCTTAATTTACGGAATTGTATCATAGAAGCAGCAGCTTTTTTTACGGTTTAAATGTTAAGTCTACATTTCGTTTTACAGCTGAAAGGTGGAGCACGTGTTTTCACCAGATGGCAGCCATGTAGAATATGTGTAAAACATCGTAATAACATTGATCTTTCTGTCTTCCTTCATTGAAACTTTAGAGACACCACTGTATTGTGTTGTTCTACTGAGGTACGAGACACAAAGCTTTGATAAACGTTAAAAATCGCCATTTTTACAAGACTTTTTAAAGCTAAGCAGCCGAAATTATACCTTACTAATAACTATTCAGAGACATGTTACGATAAAGATTAAACTCCGATGCTTAAAGCTGGAGATCTCGGATTCAAATCCCGGGTCAGGAGCACATTTTTCTGTCTAGTTATGTGGAGGAATAAATTGTTTGAAAGCTGATGGTTGCGCAAACCTACAACACTCAATAAAAACCGCCTCTGGTTTCATGTCGACACACTGCGTGACGTCACGTCAAAATATTATAGTATTATGTATTCAGAAGAGTCGCTTGCGTTATTAATATTACGGGGATTCAACACGCTATTGAGCCAGTTCCATGAACACATGTCGGCTGTAAAAAAAGAAGAATAAAAGGGAATTCCCATTAAAAAAATAGGTTATTGAGTCTAACGAGGGAACTGTCACCCATTGCATGGCGAAACATACTTTGAAATCCCTTCCAGAGGAGCGTTGTGATGTATTGTCTGACCAACGTATCTGTGCCCCCGTAAGATATGCGAAGTAAACAGTAATTCCTTTTCTGCTTGAAAAATAATTTCCATCCCTACATTCCTATCTCTCTCTTTTCTTTCGCCCCTCCCACTACTCACAATTTTGAACCTTCTCGGGGGACAGATTATTTGCACTTGCATGAAGACGTAGCACGGTGTGGTAAAATATATGTTTTTATTAAATGCCCCAGGTTGTCATTTAGACATCTCTGGTGGTCTCTCCTGGCATTAGCTTAACTGTAACCCGCTTCTGAAGTTGGGGCGCCTAGAAGGTGATATCTTTTTCTCATTTCTTCCTTTAAATTTTCCAGTTTCCCGGCTTGCAGAAGAGTTCTCACATTCCAGGCTCCAATCCTTAGTCTTCTTTTCTTCTGTTGTTTTGACTGCATGATGTTTCCTTCCGCAGTATCCCCCTCCCGGACATCCAAATGGGGGGATAATTTACGTCCGGAGTCCTTTACCGTGGAAAGACACATCATGTCATGTTTGCAGCTTTACTACGGATATATAGGTGTGGTAGCTTCCCGTTTCTTTCCACACCCCACTCTCTCTTTTGCATCTTAAAATCTTAGAAGATCTTAAGAAGGTCCCGAGGGGCCCCAACTTGGAGGTGAGGAGAGTGGATTTGGCTAAGTTAGACCCTCCGGACTTCACCGAAATTCACCCCAGAGGTTAAATATCAGTTCCATCAGAGTTTTTGACCAGATCAAGGATCCGGAAATCCCAATTACCCTCAGTCCCCCAAGTTGATATGATATATATATCCAATATATATTCCTATAAAGATCGTGTAATTCACTGTTATGCAGTCTTTTCCATTCACCTGTCTGTTTATCTCTTTTTGGTCCAAAAATGTTCCTCATAACTTTATTATCAAATACTCGTAATCTCCTTTCCTCTCTTAAATTAAGAGTCCATGTTTCGCACCCATATAATATAACTGGTAGAATAATAGTTTTATATATTTTCAGTTTAACGAACGTTTTTTGAAAGAAGTTGGGACGTCAAGAGTCTCTGCAATTCATAATAGCACGCATTTCCAGAATTGAGTCTATGTTTAATTTCTTTGTGCATCTCATTCCTATTTGTGATTATTGTTCCTAGGTATTTGAATTCAGCCACTTCCTAAAAATTTCCTTCATTTGTCATTAACTGTCCATTTCTATTATATAATGTATTTCTATGTGTAAAATACTCACAAATCATTATTTAAATATAGTTATTTTAAAATACTTACATATTAATTTAAACGGCGATGTTTGAAAACAAATAAGAAATGTTTGGTTATGTTTAATTTGTTCGTCACTGCAACTTACTCATATTATTTATTGCCAAATAGGATCGCAATATTATAAGAACGCACCCTAGTGGAGAAAAAGTGAAACACAGAAAACTGTATATTATAACCAACATTATAGATTATTAATTATTTTTTTTAGAAAACAACTCAGTAAAATCATTATTTAAAACACAATTATTTAACACAAAATTATCAAATGTGAAGTTCGAAGGAATATGTTCATTATGTGGTATATTCAACGTATTTGTTGGAGAGTCAGTCACTGCAAAATAATGCTCTGACCTGTTCAGAATATTAAAAAGGAGGAGCTTTCTTTATTTTGGTAAATATAATTCGATAAATATCGAGGTGAAACACGACTGTCATTGGTTGTAAAACAAAATTCGTTGAAACGTGATTGGTCATTGACTACCATTTGGGGCACGAGTTAAATAGTCAAAAAATCTAGGCTTCCTGGCTCCAATCATATTGTGTATCTACATAAACATGCAACTTTATACAGGAAACAGATATTTTCAACATGCTACTGCAACTTCATTAGTTATTTATAAGATTACATTTGAACATGCAAACGACGATAAACAAATGAAGGAAGTGGCAATGTGCTGCGCTCTATTCAATACGCATGCAACTGTCATTTGTTCCCTGTTACGTGATTGTTGAAACCAGCTGCAGTCTTCTTTATTCGGTTTAATTAAAATGAATTGAATTTATTTTTTATCTCTGGATACCAAGTAAATAATGGCGTATTATTATAAGATTTAATTAAACTATGTAACGGTAAGTATGTTTTAGGAAAAACGTTTAAAATATTAATGTAGAAGAATGGATTCAACGGACCATTATTATAGCATATTATTATTATTTCTAGCTCAATTATGTGATTGTTCTATTTAATAATTTAGGACTCATATTTTTATGTGTAATATGATTTTTTTTCTAATGCCATCAGATTATCTTTTATAACATTTTTGGCTTGCTCCCCTACCATTGGCAGAATTTTAATCCAATTCTTCGGTTGGAGCACCTGGAAGGCGAAGTTACATTACCCTGATGATATGATGGGTGATAAATGATAGTGAAGAGTCAGGAGAGTTCTTAACTTAACTTAAATTCCAGGTCATGGGGCAACCACAGGGAATTCCCTATAAGAAAAAATTCGTATGGTTATTATTATTATTATATTATTATTATTATTATTATTATTATTATTATTATTATTAGAATTAGAATTCCGAAACAGATTCTTCATTACAAACCACTAGGACAAAGAAATGTAGGAAGGCCCAGTAAACGATGAACAGGCCAATTCTAGCATAAGATCAGAAAAGACCTTAAGATCTAATCCTTGATGATTTTTTTCATTAATATTATTATTGTTTTTGTCATCATTATTATCTGCTGGAAAATATAGAATGGATAGAATATGAAATAAAGAAATAAGAGAAATTATTGGTGTACAAGACGAGCCGGACATCATAGACATTATAGAAAAGAAAAGATTACAGCCTAAAATTGTTATGGAATGAATCCCAATGGAAAGAGGAAGAGAGGGAGACCGGAGAAAACTTGGATAGAATGGGTGCAGCGGCTATGAATATCAGAGGATTGGAGGAAGATCAATGGATGGACAGAGAGGAATGGCGTTTAGTTTCCGGAAGACGGCGGCAGCTGCCATGATACCGGATGATCACCGCCGCCGCCACCATCACCACCACTTTAAGGCCTAAATGTTCCCCGAATATCATTTGGCCAACATTATTGTCATTAACACATTCATTACCTCGCCTGGCGCATCATCATCACCTATCATATATCATCGGCGCAGAGTAACTCCGCCTTCCAGGCGCCCCAATCTCAGAAGTGAGTTAGAATAACGCCATACCAGGAGAGAATACCAGAATGTCGGAATGACGCCTTGGTGGTATTAAATAACAATTACTATTACTTTTATTATTATTATCATCATCATCATGAACAAATTCGTTTTAGGCCATGTGGCCTGTACGGTGAACCTAGCGAAGATGGTCTAGATCTTTCCACCAATGTTTTGATCTTCCTTGGTATCATTCCAGTCTTTGCTTAAGTTTCTTCGAGTAGTAGGAAGTCCCTGGGTTGGTTACCAGCCATCCACAGAGCAAGACTAGTTGTAGGGCTGCTGCCTTATAGCCTCTAGTCAGGCGTTCAAAATATGGAATTTCCTCCATATTTGATGGAACGGTTATACCCTCGTGACTCGGTCCCCATTACCTCGTGTACCACGTGCAGGTGAGGTTGAGAATTAGTTAGGAGAGGTTATCATTATTATTATTATTATTATTATTATTATTATTATTATTATTATTATTATAAGGTTCGTAATAAGATAATAACTTTCTAGGGAAAGAAGTCCTGCTGAGGAGTTGTATGGAAGGAAATGTATGAAATCAGGTTACACAACAAAATGGCGTCACAAATTAAACCGAGACCCCGCAAACCACTGCATGAGAGCCCGATCATCATCCGGGGTTTTATATTCGACTTCTGCGACAACACGACCATCCACTGTTTGCGCTACTTGTCCGAGCGAGGCAGACACTGGACTGAGAGGTTAGTGGGGATGTGGGTGCTCCATAGCTGGAGTTCTTAACCTAATTTGGTTAAGGGCACCCGGTACTAATTTCCTTGCAATTTGGTTTAAAAATATGCAACATACAAAAATATTTTTTTTCAGTTTATTCTTAAGTTATGTGCATGAAAATGATGTCACTAATTAAACAAGTCTTCCTCAACATAACGACACTCTGGTTAACTTTTTACACACGTTTCTTCATGAGTAATTTAAAATACAAAAAAAAATGGAAATAAAAAATCCAAGTTCTTAAACGTATTGTATTGGTGCAATTTTCTCAAAAACTACTTATCCAATTGTTTCCAAAATTTAGTATGTTATTGTCCATAGTTAATTTGAAAATAATAAGGTTTGATTGTGTTCAGATATGGATTGTGATTTATTTTTAAAAATTCAAAAACAATTTTTTGTTAAAAATTTTCCATACGTGTTTTTTTTTCAAACACTATCAATAGCACAAAGATAAATTTACCTTATTATTATAAAGTTCTTTAAACTATATACCCATACCAAAAATTATTCTCCCATCTTTCATAGTTTCAGAGAAAAGTGTACCAAAATATGAAAAAATACAAGTTACAGGAAAATGCAAAAAAAAAAAAACAAAAAAAAATTGCACATTTGCAGAACACAGAGATACAATTTTTAAAAATCAATTTTTATGGGTTTAAATGTCCAAAATCAACAAAATAATATTACACATCGAAAAATAGATCTTCCTAGATTTTTGTAAGCGAAAAAAAATCATTTTTAACCCAAATAAGTACTGGGTGCACTTAAACTTATTTCCCTAAAGAATGGAATTAAAGAAGCGTTTTACATCGGGTTTTCTTACATTTCACGCCCCACTTTCATTCCCCAACCGTGCCATTTTTTTTTATCTGAAAGCTCTCAGAACATATATCATGTTGAATATGTCAAGGAACAATGTCTCAATCACGTGGCTAAACGCTTAGGCACAGATATAAGGTAACAAAGTCGCTGAGTGCAAGGTAAAAGGCGTTACTCTTGGTAACGAAAAGAAGGAAGTTTCTCAGCGTCAACCATAAAAAAGCTAAAATTCTACTACAGAAATGCTCTAAGAAACAACATTCCAAATATGCAGCAAATGAAATCTGCAGTCTTTGCTACAATATTGCACTATATGAGCTAATGAAGATCAAAATCAAAAAGCCAAGATCATCAGCTTTTGAAGTGCCCTGGAGGTCTTGATTCATGGTGTTTTTATAATCTTGCATAGCCAAAAATGAAAAGCCAGCAAGTCACATGGAAGTTACAGCCTGCAGAGGTAACAAAAATCATGCCTGTTTATCAAAGACTGGCAGCAGAAGAACTTCTTTCTAGGTGTGTCAGTGGAGGAACGCAGAATATGAATGAGAGTCTTCTCAACTCAATATGGTCTATGAAGGCGTTAGACCGTAAAAGTCGTTCTTTGCTGAGAAAGTTGCATCCAAAGACGTTTTTTGCGTACTCAAAAGTCTGTTCATGCGATAATAATTGTCAAAATTCCTAAGCTACCTGGCGAGGTGACTTTGCAGAGAACGAATCGTGAGCAACCCGATGGTAACCGTTGTACTTTGAAACCTTGCTGCTTTATCCAAGATGTCAGACGTTGAAGACTTCGATCATGTTTTCGGTATACGCGGAGAAGAGGAATTTGATAGAGTCTACCAAAGAATTCAACTGGAAGAACAGGAGAATCGGCGTAATATTGCGCGACGCTGACGTCGTCGCATACGGTATTATTTGCGGGACGCAAGCGTAAATGCGTTCCTCTAGCAGACGAAAATAACAGAAGTGGTTTTATCGCTGAGAATTCTGGGTAATTTCTTGCTAATATTACGAAAAAACTACTTTCATGCGTGACCAGTCAGTGACTCGCTAATTCGAACTTTGCACGTTCTTGCGGAAAACTCAACTCACCAGAGACTAATGTATTTGCATGCGGCCCTTAGGGCCCTAAAATAAAATGAGTGTTAAAAGGAAGAATGGAATGTGCTGTTCTACCTGCTGTGAACCAACTGAACATGGGTTGTGAAACCAATTTGGAAATAAGGAAAGCTGTCACAGGAGAAGTCAGTGACACTGCAAGGAATATCAGTGCTCAACAAGATAATCATCGGATCTACCTATCCAAAGCGACGAATGCCGAACAGTCAAGGAAAGTGATGAGAAAACTAACAAAATGAGAACAGAAGAGTGTATGAAGAAGAAGGAGGGTCCACATATGACGCAGGAGAATTTTAGCCAGATTGTAAGTATCTTGATACATCATGATGGGTTTATTCTAATTTTTTTACATTTTTCCATATTCAAATTACACCTTGCATAACAATTTTTGCTCAAATGTCCTGAAATTTTCAACATATGTTCCTTGATAGTTTCTAACACTTTTGACAGAGTATTTTGAAGGAAAAGTGAATCAGAAGTTGATTTACAGTATTCACATATTTGAATTTGGATTTCTTGGATAAATAATATAAACTATTACATTATTTTTAGTCTGCACATCTTACCTCAATATTAATGTTGATTTGTTCTTGAACATGTTTCAAAACAATTCTGTTTTATCGTCAGCTTGTAAGACTGGTTTGATTTATGTTGAATTATGTTGCACACCCTGAATGTCGATGTCAGCTCCATCCTGTGGTTGGCCAAATAACCTCCAAACAAGGTCACGCTCCGTCGGTATTTCAAAATTCATAACTCTGTTTTTGTTCTTCTGAATATAGATTTTTCTCAAATAGTCAGCTCTTTTGTATTTTCTATTTTTTTTTAATTTAGTGTCTGAATTTATATTATGTTTCTCAGACCAAACATGAGCAGCAACTGCAGATTTTTCTATTTCCCCATTTTTAATATTTCTTATGTGTTCTTTGGTTCTAATTTTTAAATATGTATATTTTGAAAATATTTGCAAAAAGAAAATTATTTATTTAACTTATTTAGACTAAATAATGTTATATTCTTGAATAATTTTGCTAAAAACATAGGCTAAATGTTGATAATGTGAACTATTTTCAAGCATATTAGAACTGATATTTAATTTTAGGAAGTTATATTTTGAGGTTATTTTAATTATATTATTTTTGTTCTGGACATCTTACCTCAATATTAATATTGAGGTAAGATGTCCAGACCAAAAATAATATAATATTAGAACTGAACCTAACTTCTTCTTACTTTTATATCATGTTGCTTGGAGGTTTGTCACAAAATTGTTTGGACATCCCTAGCAATAACATTTCTTCGACTTCCCGTTGTTCAGATCGGCAAAACAGTGTGTTAAATATTTTTTTTTTAAGCGTGTGCTGTTCAGGCACATTGCGCCCTAACTCGAAGGTCAGAATACTGCGCCCGATGGAAGATTAAGGGATAATTCTGAACTTATTTTAAAAAATTGAAGTATCTACCTCAAAAACAATTGAACAAGGAACAATTTACTTACTTACTTACTCACTGGCACTATCGAACCCGTAGGTTCATGTCCGCGCGGACATAAGCTCTCCATTCATCCCTATCCTGACCGAATGCTTTCCAATCATTCCCTGTATAATCTACTTCCCTTAAATCATAGTTCATGTTATTCTCCCACCTCATTCTTGGTCTACCAACTGGGCGTTTTCCCTCTGGCTTTTCTACAAGAAGCTTCCATGCAAGTCTTTCATTCCCATACGTCCAACATGTCCTACCCATCGCAGTCTACGAGACTTAACTGTTCTTATTATATCTGGCTTCCTATAAAGACCATGTAGTCATTGTTATGTAGTCTTCTCCATTCACCTGTCTGTTCATCTCTCTTTGGTCCAAAAATTTTCCTAAGTACTTTATTCTCAAATACTTGTAATCTCCTTTCCTCCCTTATAGTAAGAGTCCATGCTTAGCACCCATATAATATAACTGGTAGAATAATAGTTTTATATACTTTCAGTTTAACGTTTTTTGAAAGGAGTTGGGACATCAAGAGTCTCTGCAATGCATAATAACACGCATTTCCAGAATTGAGCCTATGTTTAATTTCTTTGTGCATCTCATTCCTATTTGTGATTATTGTTCCTAGGTATTTGAATTCAGCCACTTCCTCAAAATTTCCCCCATTTGTCATTAGCTGTCCATTTCCATTATATAATGAATTTCTACGTGTAACCATATATTTAGTTTTATTGATATTTACTTCCAGTCCTAATTTCTCAGTGTTACTCAATAGTGTGTGCGTGTTGTCGTTTAGTATCTCCTCGCTATCGGTCAATAGTACTACATCATCAGCATAAACTAACAGCTTATTAATACCATTGAGTTGTAGGCCTTCCTCATTCTCTAAAGCTTTAATATCATGCTCTAGTACAAAATTAAATAGTAGAGGAGATAGTGCATCTCGTTGCTTCAACCCATTCTGGATTTCAAAAGTATCCGAAAATTGTTTGCCTACACGCAGGTTTTTTTAGGATTTTTTTTAAAGATCGTATATCGTGTGGCCATGAACCTACGGGTTCGATAGTGACAGTGAGTTAGTTATCTCAGGAACTATTCAACATATAACTTCCAAATTTTCTGTGAACAGTGATCTAATACAACTGAGGTAATGTGCAAAATTTCCAATCAGTATCTCAAAAAGTATAGTTTTCGGTATTTTCACCCTTAATAAGTGATAAAAACTTACATACTAGGCTGTTTTGAGAAGGGAGATACATGGTGTAACTAAGCACCCTGTATGTTACAGGTTCCTCTGGGGGTTTGCTGTGCATGTTGGCTTTTTGTGGAACCACGTATCTCTTCTTACTTAATTGGAATCGTTTTGTGACCAGCCCTACAGTCACTGTTATTGAAACTACCAACTTTCCAATAGCAAATATACCGTTCCCATCAGTGGCATTCTGCGACATAAATCGAGTATTGTGGTCAAAAGCCATGGAATTCCAGAACGAGTAAGTATTTTATGAGGAAAAATTCCTATACTCAATGGATTTATAATGGAAAATGAGTCATTATCAATAGCAAAAATGTCCACAATTCCCAGAATTCTCCCGCTCCCTATTTCTAAAGGACTGCCATAGGCTTCCACACCAAGATTGTACCCATAGCCACATACGGTCTTCAACTGATATGGGATCATCTGGACACCAACAGCTTTAGACTCCTGGAAAATGTGAAATCCATGTATTTGAAAAAGGCAGCGGGTCTGTCAAAGTTCGCACCCTCCCGCACGGTCTATGAACTGACAAAGGAGCTATTTCTCATAGAAGAGCTCCGATTGAAACTATTCCTGCCATCTACAGCGAGCTATAATACTGTACTAAGAGAGCTGCAGCTGAAAAAAGAATCCATTTGGACCGATTTCTACAACACCGATGCCATGATCTCAGAAGACTGGAAGAAGCCGAACTACGACACCTAGTGACCCGGCTAGCAGTACACGGCTTCCATCACAGACTGTGCAAAACGAAACAGTTTCATGACCCGGGACCAGAATGCGTGTGCGAGCGATGCCATGTGCTAAAGTGCAAAAACAGAGGGCAATCTCTGACAGGATTCTGTATGGACAGATAAACTAATAGGCTATAGATTAACTAATCTTTGCACATTGTGCGCTATACATTATTATTATAGGCTTCCAGTTAAACATAAAATAAGATTTTATGTTAAAAATAAACATGGAGTCACATTTACCAGTATGCCTATGAACTGTTTGTTTGATGGGCTATTCTATGTGTAATGCCCGTCTACATAAATTTTAAAAAAAGGTTATAATTTGATATAGGATTTTTAGGTGCGCACTTTTTACGACGAATTAGAGCTCTCTGAAAGGAACCAATGAGTGACATGTTTCCTGAATTTGAGAAGGGCCAATTTTCTACCACCTTTTCTTCCCTTTTTGTACATTTAGCCTTTTTGCTCCATCCTGTCCATAATCCCTTTTTTGAACACTTCATGACTTTTTTGTGTTACTTTTTCAATCTTTATATATCATCATCATCATCATCATCCGGTATCATGGCAGCTGCCGCCATCTTCCGGAAACCAAACGCCATTCCTCTCTGTGCATCCATTGATCTTCCTCCAATCCTCTGATATTCATAGCTGCTTGTACCACTTCTATCCAAGTTTTCTTCGGTCTTCCTCTCTTCCTCCTTTCCATTGGCATCCATTCCATAACAATTTTAGGCAATCTTTGCTCTGGCATTCTTTTGATATGGCCATACCACTGTAATATTTAGAGTGTTTTTCCGAGGCATGATGTTTGGTTTTTTAGCATTTTTTTTCTTTTTATGATGAACGAGGAGTTGGCCCGATGCATCAACCGCCAACCTGGGGGACGGGTAATTTTTGTTCAAGGTTTTCTTCCTCAAGCCTTTGATAGTCCAGTATCTTACTGCAAGGCAGCAGCGCTAGTTTTGGTCCGCCCTGGGTATTTTATTTCCCCAGTACCCGCCATATCTGGTGAGCGTTCCCCTATGCGCCACCTGGAGAGGCGCCCGGTGGGAGATTGTCAACTCCACACGGGTAAATCTTTATATATATATATATATATATATATATATATATATATATATATATTCTTCTGTACGTGTGTTTGTCACTCTACTCTTCCTAAACAACTGGATCGATGATGTTTTTATTATTAATTTAACATTTTTCAATGAAAGATAAATTATATTTGAAGAGAAAAATTTTCGCCTAGACCGAGACCCGAACCCGAGACCTTTGGCTTGCCGGGCCAAATGCTCTACCAACTGAGCTACAACGTATATAAGAGAAAATTTTGCGTCTAGATCGTAACTCGCCTCGGTAGCTCAGTTGGTAGAGCATTTGGCCCGGCAAGCCAAAGGTCCCGGGTTCAGGTCTCGGTCTAGGCGAAAATTGTTCTCTTCAAATATAACTGGATCGATTTTGAGGATTTCTTTTGTATGTGTCTGATTGGGTCCCTCGATGGTATAGATTAACAATTGGACCCTTTAAAAGCATTTTGTGTAGGAGTTCACCAAAGGTGAACATTTTAAAATCGCTCGAGCGGTCATAATTTTCGATGATGTTTCACAATTAAACTCAGTATATCCTTTTAAATAAACCGAGGTAGGTATTGTCCGAAAATGAGCGAAATCGGACAATATTAGAAGTAAAGGTTTACCTGAAATCTGAAATAAAAACTTAGGTTACTAGTAACCGCCATGTTTGGTTCGTCTCAGCGTATACCATACAATTTTAATTACCTTTTATATATAATGCACTTAGCCGTAGGAATGCACGCCGGGTATTAGCTAGTAAATTTATAACTTCTATCTATCTATCTATCTATCTATCTTCGGGTTTTTACAGCTGCTGCCGTCTTCCCGTGCCAAACCTCCAAAGCCTACGGCCTTGGGCAATTTCGATGCTTAACCCTCTAGCTTGCATTACTGTCTTCATGTTTTCCTTCCATGTTAACCTTGGTCTTCCTCTTTTCTTCTTTCTGTTCGGATGCCATTCATATAGTTGCTTCGGCCATCGCTCATCTTCCATTTTTAAAACATGTCCTAACACTTTAATTCCTTCTCCTCAATTCTTTCAATTATGCTTTCTTCTGCTTCCATTATGTTTCTAATTTCCTTATTTGTGACATGTTCTAATTTAGACTTTCTGGCGCTTCTTCATAAATAATCCATTTCTAGAGCTATTAGTCTATTCTTGTAGTACTTATTGATTGTCCATACCTCACTTCCATACATTGCAACAGATTCCACCAATGTTTTACCAATATATTTTTTTGTGTCTTTCCAAATATGCTTATCCTACCACATGGAATTTAATGATGATATTATTTTGCTACTCAATTCAATTCTATGTTTTATGTTCTCTTTGCCTATACCTTCAATATTATCCATAATCATTCCCAAATATTTAGTTTGTTTCACTTGCTTTTTTTGGATTCCTTCTTCCAATATTAAATTTTCTCTTTCGTTGCTATTTATTGCCAGATATTCTGTTTTTTGTAAATTTACTGTGAGACCCCATGATTCAGATGTGTTTTTCAACCTTTTTATCATGAATTCCATATCAAATCAATCAAAGCCGGACAGAAAATTTATAACTTCTTTTTCGTATTTATGTAAGCTTTTATATCGGATAGAACATATAAATGACTAAAAACTATTTATGTAAGTTATGTTTGGTTGTGTTTAGACATTTTTCAGATGCTAGCAATGAAACCATTGAGCTGTTTCACACCTTGCTGCAGTCGATGTCTCTCTTGGAATTCGGCGATTTTGATGTAATATCTCAAGATATCAGTTTTGCCAACTCGCCTGAAATAAAAGCACTCAACATATCCGAACTTATGCTTAGGGTCAGTATAGCAATACAAATCCACCATTTTGTATATTTGTTTGTTGTTCTTAAGTACCGATAACCTTAAAATGGAGATTTTATCTTCATCTTCTAGGCTGTTACTAATATAGGTGCATTTTGACACATAGATTAAGGGCAAATGGAGAATTTATGACAAAACACAGGAAATTTTGAAGAAATGGCTGAATTTTTCACTAAATTATTTGAAAACATTCAAAATAATTTGTTTCTCTCCGCTTTTCAAATGCTTTCTTTTCCAATGTTTTAAGGAATTATACAGAAAGCGGCCATTTTGAAACAACTCTAAGTCCAACGATTTGTGCATGCGTAACAATAAAACAATGCTTATTTTATATATTAAAATTATATATTTTAAGGTTCTCCCATATAGCTTATATTGAGTGTTATAGATAATACATATTTTTAATTACTTTTATGTTCTCTATTTGGAACTACATTTGTTTATGCCCTCAAAGGTAAAATCGTTATTCGACCAATGAAAACGCAGCCATTCATCTAAAGGCTATCCGCTCTTAAAGTGATCGTCATTAAAACAAAACCATGTGACCTGTTCATTGGTTATGGACACAGAAGTACAATGTAGAAGAAATAAGTACGCAAAAAAGTAGTTCACTCCATTAAATTAAAAATAAAGATATTCAAAACATAGAAAATATTCTAAAATATATATAATAAATAATTATAACTTAAAATAGTTTATTACATATGGATGATGCATTTGAGTCATGCTTCAATCGATTCTGATGCAAGAAAATGGCTAAAGTGTAGAGTCTTCTGTTGCTGTGTCGCCATCTAAATTTTTAAAGCACAAGATTGGCTAACGTTTAACTAGCTAGTGGTAAAAAAAAACAGTTATTTTAAATGTATGTCAGAGGTTCAGTTGAAGAATCTCACCAGCTTTCTTGTAATTTACCACATTCAAGGATCACATGTCGTATATACTTCACACGTGTTCCCTGTCAATGCGACAGCAATGTGGCGCAAATGGCGGAACGATACAATTGGCGTTTGTTTATGTTAGGGTCATTCTAAGAGCGGATAAGGTATAATATACAGTATAGTACAGAATTGCAACGTAAAGTAAAGTGATCCCACAACAGGCCTCAGGAGGCCCTTGGGGTAGTAGGAGGTTAAGGCTCCTACTTTTTCTAGACAATCGGCACTTTTTATGTCAGCCGGGTTGTCAGCCCTGCGTGACGGCCGCCTTTACCCCCAGAACAGGCGTCTGGTACTCATTTCCGTTAGAGGCTGAGTCGATCCCAGGGCCATAGTGCCGCCAGAAGGTTTGGGTCATTTTAAAAATCCTGACCCCAACGGGACTTGAACCCTCGACCTTCCGGCTTGTAGCGCAGTGCCTTAACCACTACGCTACGGCGTGCCCCGAATTGCAACATATATAGAGAAATATTTGCGTTTAGATCGGTACTTGCTCAGGTAGCTCAGTTGGTAGAGCACTTGGTCTAGAGAACCAAGGGTCCCGGGTTTAAGTCCCGGTCTGAGCGTATAATTTTTCTCTTTAAATATGATTTATCCATCATTGAGATGTACGAAATGAATAATAATAAAAAAAAGAAAGAAGCCGTACTGGCATTTATAATGTAGTTTATAATTCCAAAATATGTCTTCTTATCGGCCGCGGTAGACTAGTGGTTATGCTCCTTGTCTCTGGTCCCGAGGGTCGCGGGTTCAAACCTGGCCGGGGTCGATGGATTTTTTTAGGATGGAAAATCCAAGGAACAAGTCCTCCGGGAGGGACTTTAAGCCGTGGGTCCCGAGTGTGAAGATTTTCAGACTCGTAAAAGATCCTTAAGCCTGAATGAAAAGGCCTCTAAGCAAAATTTACCGAATTTTCCAGTCCTAGTATTACCTCGGTTACCTAGATGTCAGTATAAGGCGGAACGCTGACCACGGACCACTAAAATGACATCTATACGAAAACAAGTGTAACTAAGTTAGTATGGTTCAAATTCTTCCCTGTAGGGGAAGAGCGCCTAAATCTCTGTTAAGGGAAACATGGGCTTACAAGAATACAAGATGTCTTCTTTTTATTAAGCCGCCATTTGCAAAGATAGAAGCAAAGGGTTCATAGCATTTGGTGGGCGGGAATTACAACGTATATAGACAAAGATTTGCGTTTAGATCGGTACTTGCTCCGGTAGCTCAGTTGGTAGAGCACTTGGTCTGAGAGAACCAAAGATCCCGGGTTCAAGTCCCGATGTAGGCGTATAATTTTTATCTTTAAATATGATTTATCCATCATTGAGATATATGAGATTATAATAAAAACACGAAAAGTATAGTTGTTTATATTACAACTGAAAGTTAGCTTGGAAGAGGTATATATTGTCCACAGACGAGGTGAATGAAAGCAGTAGGTATTTCATACGTCATGACTGTTCCTTTATTCTCAGGTAGTATCCCATTCTATCGCTAGCAAATTCCCCGTGCCTCTCTTCGCTCCGTGCTTTCATTCTCTTCGTCTGTGGACTGTACACGATTCACTGTAGATTTTATTTTAATTGCAGGTGATGCCATCTCTTGATGAAATGTTCTACTTGCACATAAACAGCTGCTGGTGGAGGAATGACTTTTACAACTGTAGCGACATATTTGAACTACAACGCACAGAATATGGCTACTGTTATGCATTCAATTCTGAAGTATCTGAGAGCAGCACTGGGCAAGTTCACGTCTTAAACAATATTTGAGAATATTTGAAGAGAAAAATTTTCGCCTAGACCGAGACTCGAACCCGGAACCTTTGGCTTGCCGGGCCAAATGCTCTGCCAACTGAGCTACCGAGGCGAGTTACGATCTAGACGCAATTTTTTCTCTTATATACGTTGTAATTCCCTCTCGCCAAATGCTTTTGAAACCATTGTTTCTATCTTTGCAAATGGCGGCTTCTTAGTTAAGAAGACATTTATTGGGAATTTAACATTACTTTATAAAGCTAGTAAGGCTTCTAATGATGTTTTTATTATTAATTTAACATTTCTCAATGAAATATAAATTTTTCTCTTCAAATATAATTTATCTTTCATTGAGAAATGTTAAATTAATAATAAAAACATCAATATTTGAGAAGTTTACTTTCAAAACTCAATATCTCCACCTTTTGTGATTTTAGGCTCAATTCTGCAAATCCATGCTATTATGCATTTACAGGGAATTTTGTCGTCCTAACTTCTTTCAAAAAAACGATAAACTGAAAATATGTCAAACTATTATTCTACCAGTTATATTATATGGATGTGAAACATGGACTCTTACTTTAAGGGAGGAAACGAGATTACTATAATTCGATTGGTTTAAGTTTGCGAGAAATTTGTAGAAAGAGACAGCTGTGCTCATCTCTCTCACTCGCACCAGTGTTGTCGGTTTTTCTTCACCAGATTTAATAGGGAAAGGAGGCAGACGAAAACTGACAACAGGGTGGGTTCTTTCTTTTGTACCAGGATGAAAGGCGGTGAAGGATGTACCCTTATATCTCCATCACTCTCTTTGCCAAGTTAGGCCATATATATAATAGTATTTGAGAATAAAGTGCTCAGGAAAAATTTTGGACCAAAAAGACATGAACAGTGAGGAAAATGGAGAAAACTACATAACAATGAGCTACATGGGCTGTATAGGAAGCCAGATATAATAATAAAGTCTGGCAGGACATGTGGTACGAATGGGGAATGAAGGAGGGTCATGGAAGCTTCTTGTAGGAAGAGTAGAGGAAAAAGCCCAGATGGTAGGCCAAGAATGAGGTGGGAGAATAACATTAACCATTATTTGAGGAAAGTAGATAATACAGGGATGATTCGAAAATAGCTCAGAATAGCGATGTACGTAGAGCTTATGTCCGCGCGGTCATGAAACCTACAGGTTCGATAGTGCCAAAGAGTTAGTTAACTAGTTTTGACTTTATAGTAAACATAAAAAAATAAACTATTGAACCATACACACGATTCTCCTAACTGAAATAGTCTTGTAGGTGTTCACCCATAAATTAATATACTTCTTCTTCTTCTTCTTCTTCTTCTTCCTTCCAAGTATTAGGCCAAGGCCTGTTACGATCCTATAGAAAATTTTCCCTCCAGCATTCCATAGGACGGCCCAGAGATCTTCGTCCTCTTGGTATATAATTATAAACAGCTTTGGGGATCCGATTTGAACTCATTCTTTCAAGATGGTGTTTCCAATTTAGTTGGTACTGTTTAATACATTCCAAAATTGGTGTAGTCTTCAATTCTTTTAAGATATCGGTGTTTCTTTTCCGATCCCATCTGGTGTAACCCGCTGTTCTGCGCATGAATCTCATTTCACAAGCCGTTATTCTGCTTTCATGTTGTTTTTTTAGTGTCCATGCTTCACTACCATAGGTCAACACTGGTCTAGCCAAAGTGTTATATAAATGTAATCTGGTGTTTTTTTTTTGTACAAGGGATGGTTTCATAACTTGATTAATAATTCCTAAACTTTTATTATAACTAGTAACTTTTTCAGGGATATCCTTTTCATCCCAGATAGAGAGATAATATCCAAGGTATTTAAATTAATATACACGAATACCAAACTCGCACACACTTTCATTTGGTTTATATCAAGTCTTGACAGAAAAAATATGGATATGTCGAGTTTTGAAGAAAGAGCTTTGAAAAAAAAATTGTCATTTCAAAATCTTTAATTTAAGTTCTAAAGACTACAGAGATGCCACCTATTGAGTAAAATTGTAATCTTCTTTCTTCTTCTTCACTTCACGGGCTAGGCAAAATGCCTGTTCCACCTCACAGTTGTTCTGTACATCTTTTCACTGGCCTTCGTACATTCCTTGAACCTCTTGGCTTGTAGTTAAGTGCTGCTTTTGGTAATCTTGTTACATTCATTCTTTCTACATGTCTAACCTATTTTTTCTCTATATTCTTTGATTTTATCATTTAATGGATATATATTTAACTCTGTTCTTATATCTTCATTCTTTAACCGATCCTTTCTTGTGCAGCCTTTTGTTCTTCTAAGTAAGTTAATTTCTGCGCTTTGTATTCTACTTTGTATTTTTTGGTCATTACTCAAGTTTCACTCCCATAAAGTAATGCAGGAACTGCCAATGTTTTATACAACTTCAATCTAGTATCTCTTCTTCTTTTGTTCTTTAATGTTTTATGTATAGTTCCACATATCATTCGAAATCTTGATAGTTTCACCTTTACGTCTCTTTGTAAAATTGTAATTACGAAGTGAATTGTTAAAATGAATATCTGGTAGGAGCGGTGTTTCCCAACTAGGTTATTTTTTTTTTTACTTTTACGGAACTGTAGGAAAAAAAGGGGGCCTTTCGGAAACCGGTTTCCATCTTCAGCAGAAGATATTTTGGGATGCTTTTGAAATCATAATTTACTACCAGCATTGAAAATTAGCAATTACTGAAAATATAATTAATATCAACAATCACGTGAAATGTGGTTGGCAAAAAAAAATAAAATTACTTATATTATTTTTTATCGGGCCGCGATGGATTAAGAAAGGGGGAATTAGATGAGGAATAATTCTATTTATTATTTCAGAAGTATTTTTCTTTCTTTTCATTTTTTTTAAGCCCCCCCCTTCCTTTCATATAAGTATTTCTTCCCACTATTGACATTGGATCCCTTTGGTTATGCTCCTTGCCCTTGGTCCCGATCGTCGCGGGTTCAAACAGGCCCGGGGGGTCGATGGATTTTTTTATTTTAGGATGGAAAAATCCAACGAGCAAGTCCTCCGGAAGGGACTTTAAGTCCGTGGGTGTCCCGAGTCTTAAGATTTTCCGGCTCGTACAAGATCCTTAAGCCTGAATTAAAAATACTACTAAGCAAAATTTACCGAATTTTTCCGTCCTAGTACTACCTTGGTTTCCTAGATGTCAGGATGAGGCGGAACGCTGACCATGGACGCACTCAAATGACATCTATACGAAAACTAAGTGTAAAGTACATTAGTAGGGGTCAAATTCTTCCCTGTAGGGGGAGAGCGCCTAAATCTCTGTTAAGGGAAACAATGGGCTAACAAATCACAAAAAAAAATATTAATTTTTAAAAAAACAAGTTTGACAATGAGACCTGTACAAGTTGATTGGGTAACTAGAATTGTTTGATGGAAACTATTATTTTAATTTATTAATTATCGTTCACTAATGGCATATACAAGACAGGACGCACAGCGGCAAATAAATTCGATGTTTGACATCCCCAAGCTTGAGAGAGAGACTGTCCCTTTTTGTTTGCCAACGCGACGATGGCACTGTTCCAACTCAAGGTAGCACCAGCGGGCCACATACGGTATAAAACCATGCAGATAATTTGGATTCACCTAACAGCGAAAAACCTCACGAAATTGTAGAATGTCAAAGCCAGATATCTCAAGAGGGGCGGGGGGCCTTGTCACTCCAAAAAGTACAACAAGAAACAGCTAACGCCTACAGAATCGCACATGAATCCTACTTCATATGAGGAGCAAGCCAAGCTTTCGTCGCTCAATCTAACCAGAAACCCAGGCATATAAAGACGCCATCAAAGAGAGAGAAAACAAAGCCAATGAAAATACCGATGGAAATAATGGACACAGAAACGAATGAAAACCGATGTGTGGAAAGACCGACGAACTTCCAACTTCGCCACCTCTAACACACGCCTTCGCTGCGCATTGTTTCCACGGGAAAATATGTCAGAATCCGTCATATACCACGAACCGAAGGAGGACGGGCATATGTCAGCTATTGCGACGAGCCATGCTCCAGGTACCCACCTAATGAAATGGCCAAAGCAGCAATCTGAGCCTCTCAACCAAAATTTACCAAAGACTGGTGAAAAACTCTAAATGTACACATTGTGTTTAATAAAATCAATAATTTATTAATTATATTATTTTTAGTCGGGGGGGGGGGTGGACAAGCTACCCCTCAATATTATATTTCCGCAGTCTGGGAAAGCTGACGATAAAACATAATTGTTTTGAAACATGTCCAAGAACAAACACAACAGTTAATATTGAGGTAAGATGTCCAGACGAAAAATAATATAATTAAGAATAACCTCAAAATATAACTATAACTTCCAACGTTCCTAAAATAAATCTTTATTAAAGTTTTAACTGAAAAAAATGTAATTTTCCCCAATCCATTTTAAATGGGATTAATTTATTCATTTTTTTCTCAACTATTACACAATTAAACTTGATTTTGGTCCCAAAAACTGTGGTCGGATTATCAAGAAAATACTATTTTTTAAAACATATAATTGAGTTTTGAAAGTAAGCCAAGTTTGCGCTACAATTTGGAGATCGCCCTGGTATACGATTATGGGGCATATTTCTTTTTCCTTTACCGCTCAAGATCATCCCCACACCTATTTGGAAGGGGTTGTTTCTTTCAGTAAATCCGTTCCGTAAGGCAACTGACAACCCGTGCTTCCTTGTCATTGTTGTCGATGTCGAGGACTGCAGACTCCATAACCACATTAAGCGCAGAGCTAGTTTGTAAAAAAAAAAAAACCCCCCTTTTTTTGAATAATCCGGCATCGTTGTGACCCTAACAAGGGAACTGTCTACCATTTCCGTGTCCAAACCTACCTTGAAATTACTTCCAGATAAGCGTTGTGATATATCAAGGCCGTGTCCAAGAGTATTTGCCGCTTTTAACTGCAAGGCGCAGAAATCGAAGCCATAATCCAGCAATGCTATTCCACTGTGCGAAACAGATGGTCTCCAGGCACGAGTAAGAGCGGGGTGGAATGAGGCGGGACGCAGTGCGGACGGCAAATAAAAGTAAAGTGATCCCACTTCAGGCCTCAGGAGGCCCTTGGGGTGGTAGGAGGTTAAGGCTCCCACTTTTTCTGGACAATCGGCACTTGATGTCAGCCGGGTTGTCAGCCCTGCGTGACGGTCGCCTTTACCCCCAGAACATGCGTCTGGTACTCATTTCCGTTAGAGGCTGAGTCGGCTCCAGGGCCATAGTGCCGCCAGAATGTTTGGGTCAGTTTAAAAATCCTGACCCCACCGGGACTTGAACCCTCGACCTTCCGGTTTGTAGCGCAGTGCCTTAACCACTACGCTAAGGCGTGCCCCGTGCGGACGGCAGATGATAGTTATCCAATCTACCAATTCAGGAGTTGTGTTACTTCCCTACAGTTTAAATGAGAGATTTGACGATGGATTTTAGTGCCTTGTAGTTAAAAATGGCAGATGATTTTTTTTGACACGGCTAATATGGTACATCGTCGAGCGCGGTGGTCTATTGGTTATATTCCCGAGGGTCACTGGTTCAGACTCGGCCGGGATCGATAGAATTTTAGGATGGAAAACCCAAGGGACAAGTCCTCCGGGAGGGACTTTAAGCCGTGGGTCCCGAGTCTGAAGATTTTCAGGCTCGTAAAAGAACCTTAAGCCCGAATGAAAAGGCCTCTTTGAAAAATTTAACCTTTAGTTATCTACTAGATGTATCACTGAGGCGATGTGCTAACCACATGTCACTCGTTGCCATCTCTAGTTAAATAAGCAATTAATTTATTATTTTTACATCAAACAGGATCAAATAACCCCCTAGGACTAAACACAAATATTGATACAATTCCCTTCCATCCTTATTTTTCCATTAAAGATACTTTTGCATTCATGATCCTAATTATAATGCTAGCAATTTTCACCCTAAAGGACCCTAAATTAGCTTGGTTGAGAAACTCCCGCTAGGGAGCACCCCACGCACATCACAAATCTTCTCTGGGAGAAATTTTAAGGTAGTTTCGGCAAGCAATGATTGACAGTTCCTAGTATCTCTTTCTCTATCTTTTAATGAATGACTTTGAGCGGTAAAGTAAAATCAAATACTTATAGTTGGTTAAACTGTTTACAGAGCACGGATATGGTTCGACTCGAGTGCTGATTACTTGAAGCTACCACATAAAGACAAAGCTAACTTTATGCTCCGGCCATATCGCTCCAGCAATTACGGACCTTGGGGTGGTCTCAGATTCTCGCTCAAGACTTCTAACGACTCGTCTCCTAAATCACCCGTACCTTCAGGAATTATAGTAAGTAGGAGATGATGTAGTACTATTGGCCGATGGCGAGGAGATACTAAAGGACAACACGCACACACTATTGAGTAACACTAAGAAATTAGGACTGGAAGTAAATATCAATAAAACTAAATATATGGTGACACGTAGAAATACATTATATAATGCAAATGGAAAGCTAATGTCAAATGAGGGAAATTTTGAGGAAGTGGCTGAATTCAAATACCTAGGAACTATATTCACAAATAGGAATGAGATGCACAAAGAAATTAAACATAGGCTCAATTCTGGAAATGCATGCTATTATGCATTGCAGAGACTCTTGATGTCCCAACTCCTTTCAAAAAACGTTAAACTGAAAATATATAAAACTATTATTCTACCAGTTACATTATATGGATGCGAAACATGGACTCTTACTTTAAGGGAAGAAAGGAGATTACAAGTATTTGAGAATAAAGCTCTTAGGAAAATTTTTGGACCAAAGAGAGATGAGCAGACAGGTGAATGGAGAAAACTACATAACAATGAACTACATGGTCTTTATAGGAAGCCAGATATAATAAGAACAGTTAAGTCTCGTAGACTGCGATGGGCAGGACATGTTGCACGTATGGGGAATGAAAGACTTGCATGGAAGCTCCTTGTAGGAAAGCCAGAGGGAAAACGCCCAGTTGGTAGACCAAGAATGAGATGGAACAATAACATTAACTATGATTTGAGGGAAGTGGATTATACAGGGAATGATTGGAGAGCATTAGCTCAGGATAGGGATGTATGGAGAGCTTATGTCCGCGCGGCCATGAACCTACGGGTTCGATGGTGCCAGTGAGCAAGTAAGTAAATATAAAAAAAATTATATATATTTAAAAAACATCACTCATACAAAAATATATATGCTATATCATAAAAGTCCTAGCCCTAACTATACCCTTAACGTATATGATCCGTATGTATAATGCAATCAGTTGTAAAATGTCCTATATCACAAACACCGCCACAGAAGGGCGAGATTGTAAGGTTTGAAAATAGTGGCGGCATCTTTCCTTCCTTAGAAAAAACTAACTGTATACATTGTCAATGTGCTGTTGCAGATGATTATAAGCAATCCACAAGACTTCCCTGAGAACGGCAGAGTAATTCCTAGTGGAAACACAGTGACGGTGGACATAGATGCGTATGTGACGTACACAAAGGACCGGGTGCGTTCACTTAGACTAGAGGACCGTAAATGTCTGTACGTAGATGAAGGTAACAGCATGAACCTGGGAGGCTACTTGATGCGCAACTGTTTAGTGGAGTGTCACCGTAACTACACCTTGAAGTACTGCAACTGTACTCCTTACTTCTTCTATTCACACAGAGGTAAACAGCATTATTATTAACTCACTTGCACTATCGAACCCGTAGGTTCATGGCCGCGCTGACATAAGCTCTCCATACATCCCTATCATGAGCTAATGTTTTCCAATCATTCCTTGTATAATTTACTTCCCTCAAACTATAGTTAATGTTATTCTCCCGCCTCATTCTTGATCTACCAACTGGGCGTTTTCCCTCTTGTTTTCCTACAAGAAGCTTCCATGCACATATTTCATTCCCCATTCGTGCCACATGTCCTCCCTGTGTTTGAGCCTTTGGCATACGTTCCCTGAAGTAGTCCCCGCCTGGAGAACCGAATGGGGGACTATTTGACCTCCGGAAAATTTTACCGCAGTAGAACCCATGTCCGCATTTCTTGATGGTTGTATTTTTTACGTGAAAGATCCTCACTCTTTCGACCAAGGTACTTTTTTCGTTTGGCTTATCGCCTTCGGCCAGTCCCGCATGGGTAACCCTATCGGCAGCAATGCTACCGCCGGCATAGCTCTCGGGATCATTTAAGCACGCAAGCCACTCAACCACGACAAGGTAAAGATACCATGGAGGATTATTATTATTACTCTTATTATTGTTATTATTGTTGTTGTTGTTATTGTTGTTATTATTGTTGTTACTATTATTATTGTTGTTATTATTATTGTTATTATTATTCTTGTTGTTATTATTATTGTTATTGTTATTATTATTGTTATTATTATTTTATTGTTGTTATTATTATTGTTATTATTATTATTTTTGTTATTATTATTGTTGTTATTATTATTGTTATTATTATTCTTGTTGTTATTATTATTGTTGTTATTGTTATTATTATTATTGTTATTATTTTTTTGTTATTATTGTTAAAATTTTTGTTATTATTATTATTATTATTATTATTATTATTATTATTATTATTATTATTATTATTATTATTATTATTATTATTATTATTATTATTATTAATCGGCGCGGTAGACTAGTGGTTTTACTCCTTGCCTCAAGTTCCGATGGTCGCGGGTTCAAACCCGGTGTGTTGACCACATGCCATCCATGACATTTATGAGCAAGTAAGGTAACTAAAAATTAACTTGGTCTAGTTGGGAGAATAACATTAACTACGATTTGAGGGAAGTAGATTATACAGGGAATGATTGGAAACCATTAGCTCAGGATAGGGAATGTATGGGGAGCTTAAGTCCGCGCGGCCATGAACCTACGGTTTCGATAGTGCCACTGAGTAAGTAAGTGTTTACAAAGGAGAGGCTATGGCTCAACAATTGAGTATGCCTATATATTATTTACTTACTTACTTACTCACTGGCACTATCGAACCCGTAGGTTCATGGCCGCGCGGACATAAGCTCTCCATACGTCCCTATCCTGAGCTAATGCTTTCCAATCATTCCCTGTATAATCTACTTCCCTCAAATCATAGTTAATGTTGTTCTCCCAATATATATTATTATTATTATTATTATTATTATTATTATTATTATTATTATTATTATTATTATTATTATTATTATTATTATTTTATTATTATTATTATTATTATTATTATTATTATGCTTTACTGTTATCATTGTTGTGTGTTTTTTAATGTGATTGCCAACCGTTGGTCGATTTCTCACCAAAGTCTAAACCACGATCCTGGTTTTCCATTGTTTTATTGTTTCCATAACACGTATAAAAATGGCTGAAATTCACATAAATTGTTATGAAACTATAGACATGATTCAGACATTTGTACATTTTCACTTTTTATAGGTGTTCCATCCATCCATAGTAATTCTGCCCGAAGGCAGGTCCTTCACTGCAACCATAGCATTTTCATGCTATGCTTGCAGCTTTACTAGGGAATTGTGTAGGTGTGGTAGCTTCCCGTTGCTTTCCACACCGGTGAAGGATGATGATGACTATTTAACTCGTGCCTCAAATGGAAGTCAATGACCAATCACCTTTCAATGATTTCTGTTTTACAACCAATCAGAGTCGTGTTTCACGAAATATTTATCAGTGCTATAATTACCATATTAAAGAAAGCTCCTCCTTTTTAATATTCTGAACAGGTCTGACCATTATTTTGCAGTGACTGAGCCTGTGAGAAATACGGCTACCAGATTGTATATATAGTGCATGAATGTCAACACATATATAAAAACATTTGTAGCAATTGATTATACCACCAAAAAAAGAAACCACTGTTTGCACTTTCTTAAATGTATTTTTTTCCCCAGGTAATAATCCAGAAAAATATAATTGTCATATTTACATCATATGACATCAGAAACGATCAGAAATGTATTAATATACAGTTTGATGTGTTTCATTTTTTCTCCACTAGAGAGCATTCTTACAATACTGCGTTCCTTTGGCAATAAATAGTATGATCTGGTTGCAGTGATAAACAAAGGAAGCAGATGAAGCGCACCTATCGTTTCTCATTTGTTTTCAAACATCGCCGTTTACATTAAATATATAAATATTTTAAAATAACTATAGTTAAATAATGATTTGTAAGTAAATAGCTTAATTTTATTCGTTAAATAGTCCTAACAAATGCCACTCTTGATTTCCAAATTCTCTAGATAAATTCACTCCTCACTTCGTGAGTCGTGAATTTATCGATAATTTGGAAATCACTCGTGGCGTTACTTATGACTATTTAACTCATGCCCCAAATGGGAGTCAATGACCAATCACGTTTCAATGATTTCTGTTTTACAACCAATCAGAGTCGTGTTTCGCCAAATATTTATCAGTGTTATAATTACCATATTAAAGAAAGCTTCTCCTTACAATATTGCGTTCCTTTGGCAATAAAAAGTATGATCTGGTTGCAGTGATAAACAAAGGAAGCAGATGAAGCGTACCTATCGCTTCTCATTTGTTTTCAATCATCGCCGTTTACATTAAATATATAAATATTTTAAAATAACTATATTTAAATAATGATTTGTAAGTAAACAGCTTAATTTTATTCGTTAAATAGTCCTAACAAATGCCACTCTTGATTTCCAAATTCTCTAGATAAATTCACTCCTCACTTCGTGAGTCGTGAATTTATCGATAATTTGGAAATCACTCGTGGCGTTACTTATGATAATGATAAGGATGATTATAATAATGATCATTGTTATGGAAACAATAGAAATCGGATAACCGGGTCGTGGTTTAAACTTTGGTTGAGAAACCCATCCTGGGTTAATGTTTTATATGTTTATATGTTTCAGATAATGTGCCTGCTTGCAATATAACTGGATATATTTGTTTATCTAAAAATAACGGTAAGTGTATTTGTGATACAGAATGTCTGTTACTTTCCACAAATGGACACACACAGTTGGAACATCCGAATAAAGCAGATATGGCAAATGGTACTTTCAATAATCTACTCTTTAAATACATTCACCAATTTTCTTTCAACTGATCTCAAAAGAATTCTGTACATCTTCCCAGCTATGTTCCAGTAATAATGTAAACAAACCAGATGTATGAGTGCATTTTCATGGTCGAATTGCGGATTACGCTTTTACATTTAAGCGTGTAAGAAAATGTAATAGATTTAGAATAGAATATATTTATTTAACCTGGTGGGGTTAAGACCATGTGGCCTTCTCTTCCACCCACCAGGACAAACATATGTTACATATAAATACAATAAATTACAATAATAGTCATACTAAACAATTAATTATCTGTCAAATTGAATAATAATGAAAATAATGTCTAATAATACAATATACAATTAAAATTAAATTAATGATAGCTTAAGAGCACAACATTTCAGCATAAGGATATTCATAAATACACCTGGACGTCGCCAGATGGAGAAACTCGGAACCAGATAGATCATGTATTAGTGGATAAACGCTGGCACAGTAGCATCATTGATATTAGATCAGTTAGAGGGACAGACTGCAATTCAGATCATCATCTGGTCAGGGTGAAAATCAGACAACGGCTATCGCTTATGATAGGAACAAACGCTAAAGATGATTCTGTAAAATATGAATTAAAAAACTTGAAAAATGATGAAATGCGGCAAGAATACCAAATCAAAATTGCTAATAGATTTGAAGTACTGGAATCTTCAGATGACAATGTGGCAAACGAAGAAGAAACTGATATAAATAAAGAATGGGAGGCTATAAGAGATACTATTAAATTGTCAGCATCAGAAAGCATTGGTTGTTTAAAAAAGAGGCAAAACAAGAAATGGTTTGATGAGGAATGTGCCGACATTGTAAAGAAAAGAAAGCTAGCAAAAATGAAATGGTTACACGAGCCAAATGAGGTAAATTTAGAGCAATTGGGTAGTGTTAGACGGGAAACCACCAAGTTACTAAAGAGTAAGAAGAGGGAATATTTGAGAGAGAAGATTAATGACCTTGAAATGAATGCAAAAAATAGGAACATTAGAGAATTATATCAGGGAATTAGTATAGAGAAGAAAGGGTTTCAGGCTAGAACAAACATAATTCGGAATGAAAATGGGGATATGATTGCAGATTCCAAGAGTATATTAAATAGATGGAAAAGTTATTTTAATCAGCTATTAAATGTACATACAGAACAGGACATTGAGGAGGATAAGTTACAGACAGCAGAAATGCTAGTCGCAGAGCCAAGTGCATTAGAGGTTGAAATGGCAATTGAAAAATTGAAGATGTATAAAGCATCAGGTTCAGATGAGATCCCAGCAGAACTGATAAAATCAGGGGGAGAAAAATTGATGGACAAGATACGCTGGTTGCTTAGTATGATTTGGGAAAAAGAAGCTCTTCCAGATGAATGGAAGGAATCAATTATCGTACCAATTTATAAGAAAGGAGATAAAACTGATTGCAACAACTATAGGGGCATCTCATTACTTTCAACTTCGTACAAAATTCTAACAAATATATTAGTAAGCAGACTTACTCCCTATATTGATGACATTCTAGGAGATCATCAATGTGCATTTAGAAGAAACAGGTCTACAACAGATCAGATTTTTTAGTATAAGACAGATTTTAGAAAAGAAATGGGAATATAATGGTACTGTACATCAACTATATGTAGACTTCAAAAAAGCATATGATTCAATTAAGAGGGAGAAGTTATATAGTATCCTGCTGGAGTTCGGAATTCCTAAAAAGTTAGTTAGACTTATACGAATGTGTCTAAATGGCTCAACGAGTAGGGTGCGTGTAGGCAAACAGTTTTCAGACACTTTTGAAATCCAGAATGGGTTGAAGCAAGGAGATGCACTATCTCCTCTACTATTTAATTTTGTACTAGAGCATGCCATTAAATCTTTAGAGAATGAGGAAGGCTTACAACTCAATGGTATTAATAAGCTGTTAGTTTATGCTGATGATGTAGTACTACTGGCCGATAGCGAGGAGATACTAAAGGCCAACACGCACACACTATTGAGTAACACTAAGAAATTAGGACTGGAAGTAAATATCAGTAAAACTAAATATATGGTCACACGTAGAAATACATTATATAATGGAAATGGACAGCTAATAACAAATGAGGGAAATTTTGAGGAATTGGCTGAATTCAAATACCTAGGAACAATAATCACAAATAGGAATGAGATGCACAAAGAAATTAAACATAGGCTCAATTCTGGAAATGCATGCTATTATGCATTGCAGAGACTTTTGATGTCCCAACTCCTTTCAAAAAACGTTAAGCTGAAAATATATAAAACTATTATTCTACCAGTTATATTATATGGGTGCGAAACATGGACTCTTACTTTAAGGGAGGAAAGGAGATTACGAGTATTTGAGAATAAAGTTCTTAGGAAAATTTTTGGACCAAAGAGAGATGAACAGACAGGTGAATGGAGAAGACTACATAACAATGAACTACATGGTCTTTATAGGAAGCCAGATATAATAAGAACAGTTAAGTCCCATAGACTGCGATGGGCAGGACATGTTGCGCGTATGGGGAATGAAAGACGTGCATGGAAACTTCTTGTAGGAAAGCCAGAAGGAAAACGCCCAGTTGGTAGACCAAGAATGAGGTGGGAGAACAACATTAACTATGATTTGAGGGAAGTAGATTATACAGGGAATGATTGGAAAGCATTAGGTCAGGATAGGGATATATGGAGAGCTTATGTCCGTGCAGCCATGAATCTACGGGTTCGATAGTGCCAGTGAGTAAGTAAGTAAGTAAGTAAGTATGAATACAGCAATAACAGCTCGAATCTACTATACATAAAAAGAAAAGAAAGAAAAAATACAAAGAAAGTAATAAACTATAATGAATTAATATATCGCTTATTATACAAGGCATTAGGTAAATATATTAACAAATCTTAAATGCATAAAAAAGTGATAGTCCGAAGGGATTGGCTAACCCGGGGATATAACGTAAGCCACCCTGCAGTCGCAGGTGGCTCTTGCCCGAAATGGGATGATTATGGGCTAATTCTAAAAGTACAGACTCAAAAAACTTAATTAAAAGAACCTCAATATATTACTTCCAACAATAATATATTAATTCAAGCACCTTGTTTGTAAACTTTTGTTTTTTCAGACGCGTTTAATTACCATAAAGCTGATTCTACAAACCGTTATTTTGAAAAAACGTCCGCAGGAATGGAGTGCCCCTGCCAAGCAGATTGTAGCTACCCGCTGTACTCCTTAGCAGTTTCAATGTCACGTACAATGTAAGTAATGGTAAATCTAATGTTTTATAATGTTTGAATGTGTGTTGGAGAAGAAAACATTTCCATAAGAATGGTAAGTTGCAAAAACTATTTCATTGTTTAAGAAAGGACAAAGAAATGAGTGTAAAAACTACAGAGGGATATGTTTACTAAATGTTATTGGACGAATCTTTATTCTCACTTCAATTTAATAACATTTTAATTTTAATTAATTTCAAAGTTTTATATGATTTGCACATGGTTGTGCAATATGTGCGTTATATAATTCACTTTTACATGCAATTCAGGAGTTAAGAAGTCAGCCTGATATCATTAATATTCGCATTAAGAACATCTGCGTCCTGTGGAAATCGTAAATCGGGGAATCACATTTTGACGTAATTTTTTAACACGTCAGCATTATTGAGTATGTTGGTAAGATTGTTCATTTAATAAGATGTAATTGTCGACCAACCGAAGTCATTGCTAATGACATCATAGCGGTGTTTAATTCGCTGCTAATTCACCCCTCTTCTTAGAGGCGTTTTTAAGGAATACCAACTTTGATTTAGCCTGGTTCCGCTTCCCCCTCCGCTTGCCTCTGTGGCGTGATCAAATTCGTCACTTCTGACGCGTCTGTCAAACAGCGGGGTCGTCAGAAGAATCCGTAATCAAATAATATGTATTCGGGAAATTAAACCTAAATTATATAATAATTCAGTGCAACAGTGATTTCATGAATATAACGGGAAATTATTTAATATGTGAAGTGATCAAGTGTTAAATTATAAATATTTTATTTTCTATTCGTTTACCTATGGATACAATTTCAGTACAGTCCACATTCTCTCCTGGCCTTTTAACGGACCTTTGAACTGAGGTCTGGCCATTACAGTTAGTATAAAATATATGCAAGAATTATTAATTCCAGATTGAAAGTATTGAGTAATGTGCTAATCAGTAGGAGCAGAGTGGATTTAGACTTGGTAGATCGTGTATGGACAATGTTTTTTACAATGAAGCATATTACAGAAAAACAGGGAGGTTAATGTAGAAACCCACATGGCTTTTATAGGCCTAGAAAAAGCCTTCGACAAAGTGAACCGCTCTTTATTATGGAATAAAATGCAAAAAAAAAAAAAAAAAAGGATACGCGATACACCTAATAAAAACTATTCAAACTTTATATGAAGATACAAAACTAGTAATAGAAATAAATGGAAAATTAACAGAAGAAATTAGAACTAACTGTGCTTTAAAAGAGGGGTGTAGCCTTTCCCCAACGCTTTTTAATAAATATTTAGACGACATTCTTGGTGAATGAAAACAATTAGTTTCAAGGAATTAAAAATTGGACTAAATAAAACATTGAATACATTATGTTTTGCAGTTGACATAATTTTATTTTTTTACAGAGAAGTCAGGCTACAAAACGCAGTCTATAATTTAAATAATATAGCCTATGTAAGAAATATAACATGATAATTTGAAAATTAAAAAACTAAAGTAATGGCGTTGCATGGAAAGTACCCAGTAAGAACAAAAATAGTAATAGAAGATAAAGTGTTGGAACAGGTTTCACCCTTCCAGTATTTGGGCTGCGATATAACGTATGAAGAAGAACAAGATATAAATGAGAAAAAGCAGAAATTTCAACATATTTGTGGAACAACCAGACGAACACTGAGGAACAAAGTAAGAAAGGATACGCAGTTAAGATTTTACTCAACGATGGCACTACCAGTGGAAGTGAGGCCTGGGTGCTGAAGGAAAAAGAAGAAAAGTAAAATTGAGGCAGCGGAAATGAGATTCCTACGGGCTGTGAAAGGTTGTACAAGAGAAGAACATATTAGAAATGAGAACATTAGAGAGGAACTAAAAGTACAACCACTTCTTCAACAAATAGAAGAACACAGGAACAATTGTATAGAACATCTGCAGAGAATGACAGATGATAGGATACCAAATATGGCACTGATGTATAATCCTGCAGTTCGAAGATCGGTAGGAAGACTAAGAAAGCGCTGGGCTGAACAGATGTGAGATCGGAACAGGCAAAGACCTAATCCGTGAAGTTTGATGATGATGATTATCTCCGACGCAAATCGTCGTTGTAATCGCTCTCCTTGGACGCTGAGCGCTGGTGCGAGAATACTACGCTGACGTGATGCGTCGTGTATTTGAACTATTTGAATTCCGGACGTATTTTGCCGGCGTTTCCAAAGAATACAGAATCCGTACTCATTGGTGTAGTAATTGCTAAAAACAAACGAAGATTTTATGACAAAATGTCGGCAAAACAGCACATATTTTATAACTTTAGCAAATTTCTTCTTCTTCTTCTTCTTCTTCCTTCCAAGTATTAGGCCAAGGCCTGCTACGATCCTATAGAAAATTTTCCCTCCAGCGTTTGAGGGAAATTCTCGTATAAGACTTGAAAGCATAATAATAGTCCCTTCGATTGGTTGCCGGCCAAAGGAAGGCAAGACCAGTGATGGGGCTGCCATCTTATAGCCTCTGGTCAGGCTTTTCTGGAGAAGAAAAGAAAATAAAGGAAAGAAGAAATGAAAGAAAGGAAAGACTCCCTAGCCCTCGGATGCCCTAATAGCGTCGGCGTCAAAAAAAAACAAGAGTTAACCAAGAGAGGTTAGATAGTAAAGTTAAAAGAGTGCAAAAACGACGAAATTTGTATTAATTTTGTTGCAAATCATCGATTTCTGTATGATATGAGCATGAAGGAATACAGAGCATACAGAAAAAAAGATTAGTGGCTTGGACTTAGTCAAGAAATAAATAAAGGCTGTAAATATTGTATCTTAGGGATATTATGGATGTACATAAATTTCGTCTTCTATTAAATTCAAAACGTGATGAAACTGTCAGGCGAAAACCTGAAGTATTCTAAAATTTGGTATTACCAACTTAAGAACTTAAGAATAATTTGTTCTATTATTTTCCATACAACATTTTTATGATGCTGTTGCCCTAGGTACTTTACCCGACTTTACTAAGATTTCGTACTATCTTAAACGTTTTGCAGCGAAACTTTAGGTTTTTTTAAAGAATTATTACATATTTATCTACGTACGCAAAGTATGATATTTTCCACTCAATGATTTTTTAATGCGCATGCGCGAATGCTTATAAAATTAAATCCACCAGATGGCAAGACGTATGTGCGAATGACCTACATTCGCAATTAATTCCAAAATATATTTTAAGAAATAAATGTTTCTTACTTCATTTAATTAGGTTCCAATGGGTCAATTTAGTGTGCATCATATTGGTTTATAAATTACTAAATAATATGTATATATGTATACATGCCGTAGCTTAGTGGTTAAGGCACTGCGCTACAAGTCGGAAGGTCGAGGGTTCGAGTCCCGGTGGGGTCAGGATTTTTAAACTGACCCAAACCTTCTGGCGGCACTATGGCCCTGGAGTCGACTCAGCCTCTAACGGAAATGAGCACCAGACGCTTGTTCTGGGGGTAAAGGCGGCCGTCACGCAGGGCTGATAACCCGGCTGGCATAAAGTGCCGATTGTCTAGAAAAAGTGGGAGCCTTAACCTCCTACTACCCCAAGGGTCTCCTGAGGCCTGTAGTGGGATCACTTTACCTTTTTATGTATATATGGTCCACCGCTGTGGTCTCGAGGTAGCGTGCTGCCTTGTCACGCAGCGGGCCCAGGTTCGATCACCGGTCGGGTCAGTTTTTCTGGGTGAGGTTTTTATCGGGGTTTTTCCTCACCTGTAAGACAAATGTCAGGAAAACTTTAAGGCCCAAACGGTCCCCGAAATCATATGGCCATCATCCTTATCATTATCATCACCACCATCAACCTTCACCGGTGTGGAAAGCAACGGGACGCTACCACACCTACACAATTCCCTAGTAAAGCTGCAAGCATAGCATGAAAATGCTATGATAGCAGTGAAGGACCTGCTTTCGGGCAGAATTACTATGGATGGATGTACATGTTATGAACAGGAAATAAGAAATAGAAATAATAAAGGAAAATTTGCAATTGCTTCCTCGATGGAATATTGTGGAATAAAAATATGAGTAATAAAAATAAAATGAATATATATCATACAATTGTTAAAAGCATCATTACTTATGGAGAATAACTTTGACCATTAACAACAAAAACAAATAAGTATCTTTTGGCAACGGAAATGGATTTTATACGAAGGGTCGCAAAAATTTCAAGAAGAGAAAAAATTAGGAACTCAGTTATAAGGGAGAAAATGAAGATTGAAGACACTATTTTAGATTATATTAAAACTCAGCAATTAAGATGGTACGGACATGTCCAACGAATGGAAGAGGATCGACTACCAAAATCTCTTTGGGAATGGAACCCTGAGGGAAGACGAAGCAGAGGAAGACCTAAAACCTCCTGGAGTCAGGGAATATGTTTATATATGAAGGAGAAACATCTACAACCAGGAGATTGGATGGACCGACAAGACTGGCTATTAGGAATCGGAGATATTAATCAAAGACATTAATCAACCGATTATCTGTCTATATGTATATAATTTATTTCATTGGGTTATGCACGGACAGTTTTGTATACATCCATTTTTATGAGCACTTTTGGGAATTTATTACCAAAGTTGGTCATTTCGATTTCCCAAATATGTGGTACCATAAAATGGACAAAATATAATAAAATGTATAATAGAATATATATTTTTTGTAATGCCCCACTTTGTCCTTTTGGACATTTCTGGTGTCTTCTCCTAGCATTGACGTAATTGTAAGCAACTTCTGAGGATGGGGCATCTGCAAGGCGATGATATGATGGGTGTTGATGATGATAGTGGTGCGCCAGGAGAGTCCTTAATCCTAAGTTTGATCTAAGATGAATATGAATGATGTGATTGCGATGGCCATATGTTCGGGAACCGTTTGGGTCTTAAAACGTTTCCTGGCATTTGTCTTACAGGTGAGGAAAAACCCCGATAAAAACCTTACCCAGGAAACGGTCCCGACCGGGGATCGAACCCGGGCCCGCTGCGTAACGAGGCAGCACGCTACCTCGAGACCACAGCAGTGGACATAATAGAATATTTAACTTTTATAGGAATTAATCACTATGAGGTTTAATTTATGGTGAAATAAAATGTTTCTTACCTCTCCTCACATAAATTTTCTAAGTTGATCGCGATTTCCGAGACCATAACTGTCTCATCCTCAGAACTTTGTTGGCGACTGGTGTTATGTCGATCAGAAGAAACTCCTCTTCTTCTTCCCACTGTTGGTGGACCGATGAACCTCTGGATCAGGTCAAAATTTGCGGGAATTTCGAAGTTCCTAAGTTTTCCTTTGTTTTTCTGAATGTGGATCTTTTCCCAAACCGTGAGTTCCTTTTATTTGTCTATTTGTTTAATTAGAGTGGCTTTTGATTCAATTAAATGTTTTTCGGACCAAGCATGAGCAGTTACTGCTGACTTTTCACTTCTCCATTTAACTGAATCAAAAGCCAGTCTAATTAAACAAATAGACAAACAAAAGGAACTCACGGTTTGGGAAAAGATCCACATTCAGAAAAACAAAGGAAAACTTAGGAACTTCGAAATTCCCGCAAATTTTGACCTGATCCAGAGGTTCATCGGTCCACCAACAGTGGGAAGAAGAAGAGTTTCTTCCGATCAACATATCAGTCGCCAAAATAGTACTGAAGATGAGACCGTTATGGTCTCGAAATCGCGAACAACTTAGAAAATTTATATGAGGTAAGAAACATTTAATTTCACCATAATAGATTAAATAAAATAGAATTTTACACACGTTCGAAAACTATCGTTTAGGTGTACCGTAAATGTAACTGCAAAGTTTCTGATTTTAATTTATTACATTCCAGGAAAATGCCTGATGATGATGATGATGATGATGATGATGATGAGGAAGATGATAATCAAGAAGAAGATGAAGAAGAAGAAGAAGAAGAAGATGAGGAAAATGAAGGGGACATATTCTTTGACATCCACTTCCAGAATCCGACAATGGTGAGGTACAGAACAGATGTGCAATACAGCTGGTTGGACCTTGTTGGTGAGTTCTGTGTTACTGATCGTATCAAACATGTTTTTGCGCGAACATGCGTTCTGTCGTACTTACAGCAATAGCGACCATGATTGAAAGTTCAACTTCCTACATATCGGGGTTACCAACCTAAATAACTGCACTGTAATATTACATATTACAAACCACGTGCGGGAAGTAAAACCACTGCCCTTTATGTATACTACGTACAATGTATATACAATAGTTATATTACCATGCGAGGTTGTGAAGTGGTTTTTATAGAATCGTGGACAATTTTTAAAAACCGAGCGTGGTTTTTAATTTCCGAGATTCTGTAAACCACTTCTCTAACGTGCGTTGTACGTTATTTTTTGCGCGATGGTGTTTTCAAAATAACAAATAATAAAATAATAGCATCTTTGTTGGAAATATTTGCGTTTATTATAAACAATTGACTAACATTAACAGTGTGGCCAATGTTTGTTAGTTGAAACAACAGGAGACATGACACCAATTAATGATAAAATGGCGCCAAATACGTATTTTTTTGTATATACATTGTAAGTAGTATACATGGAGGGTAGTGGTTTTACTTCCCACACGCGTGTTTGTAATATGTAATATTACGGTATAGTTATTGTATTACCATATAGTTATTCAGGTTGAGAACACGAAAATGTAGGAAGTTGAACTTTCAATCATGGTCGCCATTGCTGTAAGTACGACAAAACGCACTAACACGCAAAAAATAATTAAAAGAAATGTTATGAAAACGAGCGTTGGTGAAATCATCTAATTGACTTTTATTATATGACCATGACATTGTGAAACCATGTTCTTCCCATAAATCATAAATGTGTTTCTATAGTTGGATTATACTTCGTTGTGCAGTTGAACAAGTGTTTTGTGTTACAGTTGCGTTTGGAGGTATGTTGAACAAGTGTTTTGTGGTACAGTTGCGTTTGGAGGTATCTTGAACAAGTTTTGTCTGTTACAGTTGCGTTTGGAGGTATGTTCAATAAGTGACTTGTGTTACAGTTGCGTTCGGAGGTATGTTGAACAAGTATTTTGTGGTACAGTTGCGTTTGGAGGTATGTTGAACAAGTGTTTTGTGGTACAGTTGCGTTTGGAGGTATGTTGAACAAGTGTTTTGTGGTACAGTTGCGTTTGGAGGTATCTTGAACAAGTTTTGTCTGTTACAGTTGCGTTTGGAGGTATGTTCAATAAGTGACTTGTGCTACAGTTGCGTTCGGAGGTATGTTGAACAAGTATTTTGTGGTACAGTTGCGTTTGGAGGTATGTTGAACAAGTGTTTTGTGGTACAGTTGCGTTTGGAGGTATGTTGAACAAGTGTTTTGTGGTACAGTTGCGTTTGGAGGTATCTTGAACAAGTTTTGTCTGTTACAGTTGCGTTTGGAGGTATGTTCAATAAGTGACTTGTGTTACAGTTGCGTTCGGAGGTATGTTGAACAAGTATTTTGTGGTACAGTTGCGTTTGGAGGTATGTTGAACAAGTGTTTTGTGGTACAGTTGCGTTTGGAGGTATGTTGAACAAGTGTTATGTGTTACAGTTGCGTTTGGAGGTGTGTTGAACAAATATTTTGTATTACAGATGCGTTTGGAGGTATCTTGAACAAGTTTTGTCTGTTACAGTTGCGTTTGGAGGTATGTTCAATAAGTGACTTGTGTTACAGTTGCGTTCGGAGGTATGTTGAACAAGTATTTTGTATTACAGTTGCGTTTGGAGGTGTGTTGAACAAGTGTTTTGTGTTACAGTTGTGTTTGGAGGTATGTTGAACAAAGTGTTTTGTGTTACAGTTGCGTTTGGAGGTATGGTTGCGTTTGGAGGTATGTCGAACAAGTGTTATGTGTTACAGTTGCGTTTGAAGGTATGTTGAACAAGTGTTATGTGTTACAGTTGCGTTTGGAGGTATGTTGAACAAGTGTTATGTGTTATAGTTGCCTTTGGAGGTATGTTGAACAAGTGTTTTGTGTTACAGTTACGTTTGGAGGTATGTTGAACAAGTGTTTTGTGTTACAGTTGCGTTTGGAGGTATGTTGAACAAGTACTTTGTGTTACAGTTGCGTTTGGAGGTATAGCCGGGCTGTGTCTGGGCTGTTCTCTTCTGAGTGGAGCTGAGGTTATATATTACTTCACACTGAGGCTCTACCGACACTACCGCCTTGTGTATGGAACCACTTCAATTCACACACGTAAAACTAAACAGAAGATACTCAAAAGACCAGCCAACAGATCTGTATTTCACATCAATCCAGAAGCGTTTCATCTCCATTATTAACACATGAACCGTCACACTTGAAACATTACCTTCAGATCAAAATGGTCGCAGTGAGCATGTTTTTAACTTCACATAAAATGCAACAAATATATTAGTTTAATAAAATTTCTATGGGGAGTAAAACAATGATACAAATTGTTGATATTACATAATTGAATCTGACATGTTTATACATCTCATAAAACAGCGGTTCCAAACCTTTTTCGACTCACGAACCCCTTCCATAACGATCTGAGCTGGGTGAACCAATGACTTTTATAAAAACATACAGTACAGTAGACATGTACAAAATTTAATTCCAAGCAGAATTTTTAATAACCTTAAATTAACTTAACCCTTAACGGTTAAAACCTAAAGTTACTCTAGTTACGGCTTAACCAACGTGTAGACCTAGTTGTAGCGAAATCAAATGCATTCCTAACGTTGTTACATAACTGTAAATCAGGCATTCGCGGTAAATATTAATTTATTGTGGAAATAATGTGACTATTTAACTCATGCCCCAAATGGGAGTCAATGACCAATCACATTTCAATGATTTTTTTATTTACAACCAATCACAGTCGTGTTTCGCCTAGAATTTACCAACTAAAGTTTATAATAATAAAGAAAGCACCTCCTTTTTAACATTCTGAATAGGTCATAGCATTATTTTGCAGTGACTGACTCTCCAAGAAGTACGGCTACCAGATTGTATATATAGTGCATGAATGTCAACACGTAGAGCATGCGGGAGTTAATATAAAAGCATTTATAGCAATTGATTATACCACCAAAAAAAAGGAAACCACTCTTTGTACTTTCTTAAATTTATTTTTTCGCAGGTAATAACATTCCAGAAAAATATAATTGTCATATTTACATCATAGGACAGAAATGAATTAATATACAGTTTGATGTGTTTCGTTTTTTCTCCACTAGAGTGCATTCTTAGAGCGGATAAGGTATAGTTTCCGTCGCATGACGTCTCTACAGCAGTGTTGCCACTATTAAAGTTCCAACTCTGGTATATTGTGAATGACCCTAAATAAGAAATTAATTTTGAGCAGAGCTGAGTACAAACATGTGCCTTGTAACATTCTTTGTTACACCCCCTAGCCACGATGAGGCACAGAGCTTGGAGGGGGGCCAAATATAGTGCGAGACTTAATACCGCGTCTCCTTACTCTATTTCACAACAAAAAAATAATAAAAATAAAAAATCTACTAAGTTTATTTGCAAATTATGACAATCACCACTTTGTCTTACTGGTATTGAGGAAGGGATGCGCTGAAGGCGCCGGTACTGTACCAAAATAAAACAGAGTGGGCTGTCATACCAATCCTGCCTAATCTCTTATCTAATCCCTGCCTAATCCGCGAAGGTAAAATCAACAACTTACAAACTAAACTCTTTATAATTAAAACACATTTTTGTGTCTTGGTGTTGCCTATTTAATTTAGTGTGTTATTGTTTTTTAAATTCAACAATGAAACACAATAATCAAACAATAAAAATATAACAATCAAACATTACTTACTTTTCCTGAAAGAAAATCTACAAAAATAATATTTTTCTACAAAAAATGTGCAACAAAGCTCTACAATCGAACTGGACCTTACAATTATGTATTTATATATTTTATTTATTTATTTTAATAACAATGTTATTTTATTATTGACAATAGTGAAAATACTCAATATTTCTCTATGTTTACTTCAATATTGAGTTGTTTTCTTCAAATTTACAATTTTAATTACATAATACAGAAATTAATGCTTTCAGACAAGCCGTCTGTAGCACATGGTTAACATAATTAAAGAGAAAAATTTTGACCAGAGCCAGGATTTAAATGTAAGATATCCAGCTTGATGCGCTGGTGCTCTACCTTTGAGCTACTTAAACATATATCCAGTAGAGTGCCAATGTATAAAGCTGGAGATCTTGGGTTCAGATTCCGGCTAAGGTATAAATGTTTCTATCTAATTATCTTTATTTACGTGTCTTTCAGTCGATTACAGAAATAAATGGTGACATTAAATGTTTCTTACCTCTCCTCATACAAATCTTCTAAGTAGATCACGATTTCGGGACCATAACAGTACTGAAGATGAGACAGTTATGGTCTCGAAATTTCGATCTACTTAGAAGATTTATATGAGGAGAGGTAGGAAACATTTAATTTCACCATAAATTAAACCTCATAGTGATTAATTCCTATAAAAGTTAAACAGAAATAAATGTTTAACCAAGGACATAGTTTCAAAATTATTGTTTCTGCAAGAAATGTGAAGGGAACTGAAAATCCAGTGTTGTTAATTCCTAAAACAAGACAATGGTTTCAGAACTTATTGCACTGGAGTTTAAGTTTCTGGTAGTAAAAGATTCCGGGCTATGTGGCCGTGGTCTATAACTGGCGTTTCTTCCAGACGTTTCTCCCTCAACTGCAGAGGGCATCTTCAGTGGCGAGCGCTTCAAACTGTTGTTTCCCTGTCGTAGACTCGACTGCGAGCAGTCTTGGTGTAGCTCGCAGTCGAGTCTACGACATGGAAACAACAGTTTGAAGCGCTCGCCACTGAAGATGCCCTCCGCGGTTGAGGGAGAAACGTCTGGAAGAAACGCCAGTTATAGACCACGGCCACATAGCCCGGAATCTTTTACTACCATGATTACCGGCCGTGAAAGCCTGCATTCCAGTTTAAGTTTCTTTTCAGTTCTTATAGAAATAATGAAATATTGTAAAACTGCAAAATAATGGTTTAGAGTTTCAATAAAAATTGTAATGGAAGTAACATTATGAGTCAATTTAATAGAATTAAAATAGGTCGAATCATCTCACCACATACACACGTGTTCTTCACAGCACAGGACCATAGTTTCAGGAACAGCTGTTCCTATTATAAACTATATTTCCAACTGTTGAATTTTAGTCTTCACCATTGTCTTCTAAACTGCCATCTAGTGTTGATTTGATTAACTTTGAGATTAAAACAACACTAGATGGCAGTTTAGAATATGAAGATGAAGGCAAAAATTTGACAGTTGGAAAAATGGCTTAAGACAGGAACAACTGTTCCAGAAACCGGAGTCCTGTGCTGTGAAGAAAACAGAGTATATAAGGTGAGATGACATACGACTAATTTTAATTTTATTAATTTGAAAATCTTATAATGTTAATTCGCATCACACGTTTTATGAAACTATGAGGCAAATTATCAATGTTGCATAATATAATTATATTATTTTTAGTCTGATCATCTTACCTCAATATTAATGTTGATTTGTTCTTGGACATGTTTCAAAACAATTCTGTTTTATCGTCAGCTTGTCCAGACAAAACACAATTGTTTTGAAACATGTCCAAGAAAAAATCAACATTAATATTGAGGTAAGATGATCAGACTGAAAATAATATAATTAAAATAACCTCAAAATATCACTTCCTAAAATTAAATATTCACTCACTCACTCACTGGCACTATCGAACCCGTAGGTTCATGGCCGCACGGACATAAGCTCTCCATACATCCCTATCCTGAGCTAATGCTTTCCAATCATCCCCTGTATAATCTACTTCCCTCAAATCGTAGTTAATGTTGTTCTCCCACCTCATTCTTGGTCTACCAACTGGGCGTTTTCCCTCTGGCTTTCCTACAAGAAGCTTCCAAAGTCTTTCATTCCCCATACGTGCAACATGTCCTGCCCATCGCAGTCTACGAGACTTAACTGTTCATATTTTATATCTGGCTTCCTGTAAAGACCATATACTTCATTGTTATGTAGTCTTCTCCATTCACCTGTCTGTTCATCTCTCTTTGGTCCAAAAATTTTCCTAAGTACTTAACATATTACACACATCTTTACCTTATTATTTATCACACCGCTTCACTAAACTCTCTGATATACATAACTTATATACCCGATCCCTTGAGCACAGTGTCCTTTATATCCCTCCTCATCATACTACCTATTATTCGAAATCTTTTACAGTTTCTCTTGCTAGAACATGGAATTCACTTCCACCCTATGTCAGAGACTGCCAAACTTTACCATCTTTCAGAAATAAATTGAAAATAAAATCACTAACAGAAACAACTCACTAATACTACTTTTTAAGAATTAATAATGCGTTTTTGCATTATTTAATAAAAATAGACTTAGGATTTGTTAATATATTTACCTAATGCCTTGTATAAAAAGCGTAGATTAATTCATTGTAGTTTATTACTTTCTTTGTATTTTTTCTTTTCTTTTTATGCATAGTAGATTCGAGCTGTTATTCCTTTTTTTATTCATTGTATCATTAATTTAATTTTAATTGTATTTAGTTTAATTCTATTATTAGACATTAATTTCATTATTATTCAATATGACAGATAATTAATGTTCAATGACTATTATTGTAACTTTTTTTTGTATTCATATGTAACATGTTTGTCCTGTCTAATATGACTACTATTGTAATTTTTTGTATTCATGTGTAACATATGTTTGTCCTGTTTAATATGACTATTATTGTAATATTTTTGTATTCATGTGTAACATATGTTTGTCCTGTTTTATATGACTATTATTGTATTTTTTTTTTGTATTCATATGTAACATATGCTTGTTCTGGTGAGTGGAAGAGAAGGCCACATGGCCTTAACTCCACCAGGCTAAATAAATCTATTCTATTCTATTCTAAAATCAAATATTGCATAATATAATCTGAAATTTTTAACACCAAACCTCAAAAATGTGCATTTTTCACATGTGTCTACAGATTTTTATGAGGTGAGGCGTAAATATATACAATTTCTGCAACCGACTATTTGATTTTACAAAATGTAGCTGGGCAATGTAAACCTCTTACAATCATTTAATTTTTAACAATTTTCTATTTATGGTTTCTTTTAAAATTTTCCAAGTCTTTCAAAATACAAATTTGATTTATGAATTGAATTAATGTTTTTATTACCTCACCTCATATCCTTTTTCTTCTATACTGCAGTTTTGGAGCTTATCTCCATCATCAGTAGCCTCTGGTTGACCGGTGTTATGTCGTTTCTTGGTGGTTTTCTTCTTATTTCTATTGGTGGACCGATGAACCTGTGGATCAGGTCAAAATTTGCAGGAGTTTCGAAATTAATGATTTTATCTTTCTTTTAGATGTGGATTTTTTCCCAGACCATGAGTTCTTTTCCCACAGTCTGGAAAAAAATTCACATCCAAAAAAACAAGAAAGATAAACTCATGAATTTAAAATCTCCTGCAAATTTTGACCTGATCCAGAGGTTCATTGGTTCACCAATAGAAGTAAGAAGAAGACCACCAAGAAATGACATAACACCAGTCGACCAGAGGCTACTGATGATGGAGATAAGCTCCGAAACTGCAGTCTAGAAGAAAAATTATATGAGGTGAGCTAACAAAAACATTAATTTAATTAATCAGTAATCAATTGAGTTGGTGTTTACTTTATGAAAATCAATATTTATTAATTAAATAAAAATAAAACGTAGTTTTATTTGATTTTCATATTTATTATATAATTCAGTGACAGCTATTTCGGTACACTGTACCTTCTTCAGACATGTTAACAAATTATGAATTGTGTTCCAACTGATCTAAGCAACAATACAACAATATTTATTTAATTTTTTTTAAATTTAACAAAGGGGATTCATTCAAATCAAGTTGAGAATTTAACAGTTTTTTACTACTTTTAAATTTATTAATTTCTACAGCCTCCAAAAGATCTAAACAAAAAAAGAAAAATTATCAGGTGTATATAAATTGAAGTGTGGCACATGTGACAATGTCTATATAGGACAAACTGGTAGACCTTTTATCTCTCGGATAAAGGAACACATGAGAGCATATAACAGAAATTTAGAAAATTCAAAATATGCTAACCACCTATTCCAATTTAATCATTGTTTCGATCCAAATTTTGAAATTTTACATATTTGTGATAAGGGTAAGAAGTTAGATCTTTTGGAGGCTGTAGAAATTAATAAATTTAAAAGTAGTAAAAAACTGTTAAATTCTCAACTTGATTTGAATGAATCCCCTTTGTTAAATTTAAAAAAATTTAAATAAATATTGTTGTATTGTTGCTTAGATCAGTTGGAACACAATTCATAATTTGTTAACATGTCTGAAGATGGTACAGTGTACCGAAACAGCTGTCACTGAATTATATAATAAATATGAAAATCGAATAAAACTATGTTTTATTTTTTTTTATTTAATTAATAAATATGGATTTTCATCAAGTAAACACCAACTCAATTGATTAAATAATTATAAAAGTTTCAAAATATGCATTTAATGTCCATATAAATATATTTATGTTTTACATAAATTGAATATTTTCACTACAGCCGTCAAGTTAACAAAAATAGGCCTCTGCAGATTGCAGGCGTCTACCTACAACCACACTTGAAGCGACAACGCTCCCAGGGCTTTCTGTAGAGCTTGAAAACATTGTGCAAAACCGCCGGTTTTCAAACCCTATCAAGTGACGTTAGCCTCGATCCTAACTACAAAGTAATGCAGTCTATCCAACCTACTTCTAGCACAAAATTCAAATTTCTAACTAGTTCTAACGACGATCAGTCGAGGCAGAAACGTCAACTTGCTTTCTGCAGTCTGACAACATGACTCTCATACCAGCTCACTCAGGTCAGGTATTGCCAACACGATTCACAAATATTTCAACCATGTTGTGCATTTTTAAATAATCTTTTAATTAATAGTGAGTGGAGAACATATTTTTAATGACTCACCTCATATATTTTCAAATTTCTTTGATACCAGCGGTTTCAGAAAATATCTTGTCCCTCTTCAGTCATGGCTTCTACTCATGTGAAACCGCCGTATCAAAGAAATTTGAAACTATATGAGGTGAGTCGTTAAAAATATGTTCTCCACTCACTATTAATGATATAACCTCATAATGTTTACTTCCCAATATTCATTTAAATATAATCTTTTAATTATCCAAAACTATTTTAATTACTTCTTCAAAACATAATTTATTGATATCATAATATAATAAAAATAATTGAACTTTTATAGGAATATACAGACATATCATAAAAATAATGTTTGTACACGTATTTTTGAAAATTAAGGAGAATATAAAGGCATATTCTGAAAATCAGAACTAAAAACAAAAAATATCTTGCTTTTTTTACTTTTTTTAGAAATTAACTCTGTGAGGTATTATTTATTTAAGTAAAATTTTATCAGTCAGCCCACAGTGGTCTAGTGGTTATGCTCCTTGCCTCTGATCCCGAGGGTCATGGGTTCAAACCCGGTCGAGGTCGATGAATTTTCTAGGATGGAAAAATCCAAGGAGCAAATCCTCCAGGAGGGACTTTAAGCCGTGGGTCCCGAGTCTGAAGATTTTCAGGCTCATAAAAGATCCTTAAGCCTGAATGAAAAGGCCTCTAAGTAAAATTTACTGAATTTTTCCCGTCCTAGTACTACCTTGGTTTCCTAGATGTCAGTATGAGGTGGAACGCTAACCACGGACCACTCAAAAATGACATCTATATGAAAATTCTTCCCTGTAGGGGGAGAGCGCCTAAATCTCTGTAAAGGGAAAAACATGGGCTTACAATACAAAAATTTTACCATCTCACCTGTTATTCCTCTTCTTCTTGGATCAGTTTCAGAACTCTCCTCCATGTATGGAACTAAAGAAGATAGTTCCAAAAGCGGTCCAAGAAGAAGATGACGTGAGGTGATAAAATTTTACTTAAATAGAAAAATACCTGTCTGATCTGGGATTTGAACCAAAATCCAGGTTCAGGAAGAAAATAAGAGGTGATATTATATATGTATATATATAATAATTAGAGCCACAATAAATTCTTAGAACTGTATGATGTTTGTGGGTCTTGGTTACATTGCGTGGAAAGGTTTGAAAGATGTAATTCATCCTGGGTACTCATAAAAACAATAACATAGTTAGAGTATATTGATATTGCTTCTGTGGGTACTTACAGAGGGGTTTACATCATTCAATCCTTTCTATGTAACGTAACTGAGACACAATACAGTTCTAAAAATTATGTAGATAATAATAATTGAGCTTTATTTAATATATGTAGGAAATAACACTATGAGGTTCCTTTTAATAATTAATTAATTTGTTATTTTGACTCACCTCATATTTCTCAATTTTTATGCAGACCAGGTTTCACCATAGCGTAGTGGTTAAGGCACTGTGCTACAAGCCAGAAGATCGAGGGTTCAAGTCCCGGTTGGGTCAGGATTTTTAAACTGACCCAAACCTTCTGGCGGCTCTATGGCCCTGGGGTCGACTCAGTCTCAAGTGAAATGAGTACCAGATGTTTCTTCTGGGGGGTAAAGGTGGCCGTCATGCAGGGCTGACAACCCGGCTGACATCAAGTGCCGATTGTCTAGAAAAAGTGGGAGCCTTAACCTCCTACTACCCCAAGTGCCTCCTGAGGCCTGTAGTGGGATCACTTTACCAGGTTTCATCACTTGTGCACGACATTGTCAAAGCATTCCAACTTCATCGACAATGTTGCGCAAAAGTGACGAAACCTGGTCTGCATAAAATATGAGATGAGTCAAAATAACCGACTCATTAACAATTAAAAATTCAGCTTCTTTGAAATAAAATAAATACAGGTGAATGGAGAAAACTACATAACAATGAACTACATGGTCTTTATAGGAAACCAGATATAATAACAACAGTTAAGTCTCGTAGACTGCGATGGGCAGGACATGTTGCGCGTATGGGGAATGAAAGACGTGCCTGGAAGCTTCTTGTAGGAAAGCCAGAGGAAAAACACCCAGTTGGTAGACCAAGAATGAGGTGGGAGAATAACAATAACTATGATTTGAGGGAAGTAGATTATACAGGGAATGATTGGAAAGCATTAGCTCAGGAGGGATGTATGGAGAGCTTATGTCCGCGCGGCCATGGAACTATGGGTTCGATAGTGCCAGTGAGTAAGTAAGAGTATGAAGATTTTTTAAAATTATCAAATCACACATTTCCAAAAATTAAAAAAAATTAAGTAAATTGCAATTATAAAAAAAATACATATTTTTAGTTTCTTTAATAATTTCTAATTAATTGCAAGATATAAAAATATGATAATTTTTGTATGTTTTAAAAATATTACAAATGAGAAAAATTTCTGGCTAATTGTAAATTTCCCTGCAGATTTTTTTTTTAATGTGTCAGCATGAAATCTCTGCTGGTAATTCAAGAAAGTAACTGCAGTGAAAGTTTAGGATGACCTGGGTGAGATTAAACGTGTCAAACAATGCAGTGCTGCCACTACAATGTTGTTTGTTACGATGAAGGCAGAATGTCTGATATCGTAAGGGTCAGCTGAAATCCCTAAAGAAACATTTCTTAACCAAATCTAAATTTATGTAAACTATTGTATAGAAAAATTCCTAAATGAATTTAAGCATTAAACATTTTAATATACAAACCCTAAATCTATAGAAAACTCCTGAAAAAATTTAAACAATGAAAAAAACTAAATTTATATTTAAAAAACTATAAAATTTATAGAAAAAATCCTAGGAAATTTAATAATCATAAAAATCTAATTTATATAAAAACCCTAATCTGTAAAAATTCTGAACAAATTTAACCAATAATAATGTATAGTAACAAAACTATTTTATAGAAAAAGTTGTAATTTAAGCATTATAAACTAACTTATTTTAGGAATTCTCACTATGAGGTATATTCATTAGGTAGAATATATTTTATCACTCACCTCATATTGTTCTTCTTATTTGATTATAAACTAGTTCGGAACATAGTTTCTGTTCCATCCTCAGTATCGTCACGACCGTTGTTCTGTCGTCTTGAAGAGCTGTCCTTCTCTCCTTCCATTGGCTGACTGAAAAACCTCGAAACCAGGTTATTCTTTTCGAAAAGAAGAAATTAATGAACTTTGAAATTCCCGGTGAGAATGACCTGGTTTCGAGGTTTTTCAGTCAGCCAATGGATGGAGAGAAGGACAGCTCTTCAAGACGACAGAACAACGCTCGTGACGATACTGAGGATGGAACAGAAACTATGTTCCGAAACTAGTTTATAATCAAATAAGAAGAACAATATGAGGTGAGTGATAAAAAATATTCTACCTAATTATAAACTAAATTTGAAAACCCTATCCTATAGAAAAATTCCTAAACAAATTTGAACATCTAAAAGCTAAATTGATATCTAAAAACTAGTAAATCTATGGAAAAATCCTAATATATTTAAGAATTAAAAACTAAATTTATATTTTAAAAAATCTATAAAAATTCCTAAACAAATTTAAGCTTTATAAAATTTACTTCATTTAATGAAGAACCACAATCTAAAGAAAAAATCCTAACAAACAAGCATGAAAAATGATAACTTTTAGAAAAAAAGGGCATTTATATCACAGACTGCTACATGGCATGTGTGTATGTGTGTATGTACATTTATAAATAGCCATGTACCAGTGCACGACATCACTGCCCTTATTTATAGACACTAATTGGCCAAAATTTTTAATAAAATTAAAAATCACAGTAAATTTTACTAATTTAAAAGCCCCAGGAAAAATGTTGATAACTGACATTTCTAAAACTTGCTGGAAAATTTGAAACTATTGCAATACAAAATTAAAAACAAACATAAAATACATTCGAAATGCAATTAAATGTACACAATTTTGAATATATTATGTAATGTTAATATTTAATGTTGTATATAATTAATTTTAATTTTCCTCAAGTGATAAGAAAGCTCTTGTATCATCTTTTTTTTTTCCCTGTGTCCTTTAATCAGCCCTTCTGGGCAATGTAACGCTTCTACAGAATTCTGATAAATTCTAAAACTAACTGAATGGCTGCCTAGATTGGGTAATAGTATTTTTTTTCCCACAGGTACAATTTCATATGGAAAAAGGTTTTTGATGGCAGATGTAACCTTTTTTTATGTAAAAATTAACTTCGGTATAAAAAAAGTTAATACCTTGTTCTGGGGAGATACAAATTGTAATAATATTAAATTACAAACAATTTATTACCGTAAATTAAGTAATATGATTGTAAGTAATAGAATTTGATAATATTACAATGTTTATATCAAAAAGTACCATAATGAAAAAATTTACCAGATTTCCGTAGAAGTGTAGTTAATTAAAAATTTATTAGAAAACAGCATTTTCTTTGAAATTACCTAGTGGTCAAATGTCAGCATTAACAATCCGAACTTCGCCGCCAATTGTAGGTGAATGGTAGACATTTTGAACACCTACTCTAGTACTGTAGGTTGGGAAAGACTATTCTGAAAATCCTGCATCCGCGAATCTGGAAAGGCATAAATACAATCTACAGGAATTCCACAGTCACTTGCATTACAGAATAAACTTGTAAAAAGTTATTTTCTTCTTTTTTTTTAGTTTATGGTGATGTAATTAAACAATGATCTGAAGCATATAAACAATCTTGCATTTATCAACATATTAAAACTAGTAAATAACAAATAACATGACTGGAATTTTTGAACCTCCTATACTTAACTTCTGTGGGCTGCACACTGAGGCCTGGTTCGCGGATCTCTGTAAACAAAAATAAATTGGAAATTAATTTTACCAGACAAATCATCTGTAAGCCATAGTTAACATAACTAGAGAGGAAATTTGCATCTGCGAATTTTTTTGCAAGTGCAAATTTTTCTCTTAGTTATGTTAAAAATAAAATGGCTATTCTATGCCAGGTACCAGTCTGTCAATCTCACAACGAACCATTGTTACAAACTGTGTTGACAATTGTCAAATAACAGTCATGTTAGCGATATAATTCACATATCTACCTGCTCAACTGCATTTTTACTAGCGCTTGGTTTTTCAGTTATATTGTTGTAAACTATAGCTCTTCTTCTGTATTTACTAACATTATTTAATATTTTAAACTTTTTCAAACAATTTTTATAACATTATTAGACAATTTTCAAGTATTTATTTAAATATGCAAATCACAATATTATGACACTGTTAGACAATATTGTGATGCTAACTGCTATTTTCTCCACAGAGTATATTACTTAGTCTATGATTTTTCTATCACTGTTTTGGGTTATAGCTGGTTGGATCAGCGTTAAGGAGTGATAAGTAAGTGTACACCCATTTTTAATAAACGTTTGGTAATTTTAATATTATTAATATATTTTTTTAACATAGATTTGGGCATTTATTACAAATATTGGTCATTTAAATTTCATAGCAACGGATAGTAATCGAGGATGATAATCGATGTGGTTCAATTGTGGGTTATCGCTGGCTCTATAAACTCTGGCGCATGCACACTGTTGTTCTATAGGACTTTGAAAATATTTCATGCTAGTCAAAAGTGCAGAAAATATTTCACGCTAGTCAAAGTGCAGTTTTTCCACCATAAACAATTGCCAGCATGATTATTCAGATTAGGTTAGTTAGGTTAAATTATGGGAAGCAAGCAATTGAACAATACATCCTGATAAATAATATTGGCTAATTTTGATGCGGAAGTAACGGCTATTCATATTTCACTCCAACAATTACTATCAGAATAAATAAATTTCAAAATGCTGTCATACTCTCTGATTCTAAGGGAGCAATATATGCAATAAATTCACACAAAATGAAGTCAATACAAATTAAAGAGTGCTACAAGATGATTCAACAACTTCAAAAACTACAGAAAAGAATTCAATTGCAATGGATACCTGCACATTGTGGAATTGCTGGAAATGACACTGCTGATTTTCTTCACAAAAAAAGGCTCCAATCTAATTCAGAATACTACTAAAAGCTTACCTTTCACATCCATAAAAAGAATAATTAAAAACAAATATAAAACCAAACAAAACCAAGACCTATGTAATAAAGCCAAAGACAAAAAAATGGAATATTTTAGTAAAGAAGCCAGATATTATTCCAGAAATTCCACGTAAAACTACAGTAGCAAAATTTAGACTGCTTACAGAACATGACTATTTGGCCAAACATTTATATAAAATAGGAATCTACATGAATCCAAATTGTCCTCTATGCAACAAAGATGAAGAAATGAACGAAGAACATCTACAAACCTGTGAAGTATTACCTGTTGGATCCACCATAGAGAAATATTGGAGAGCAAGAACGCTAATGGCTTCATTGCCAAGGCCCAGCATTTGAAAACAACAACAATATTGGCTACTCGGTGCAACGAGTACACCTATACTCATTTTATTTCGTTAGATGAACAAAATGGTCAAGTTAGGGTGAGAAAATTGGTAAGTTAGTGTACATCAGGTAAGTTTACAGTTTATTGGATGATCTGGTGCACCATAGGGGAAAGTTGGCTATTCTGTTTGAACAATGACTAATGAAGCTGGCATAGAATCCACATAATTTATTTAAGATATGATTTACTGATAGGAAACAAATTATTTAAGAGGAACTATTCAACAACTTCTTGGTAATATCCAATAAAAATTATTGGAAAAACAGAAAGTGATGATTATGCCTATATTTCAGTGATAAACTACACATGATGCTTATTTATCTAACAGAAAATTGAGAAAGATGGAGTTTATTGATATAATGAACTAATAATATATTTCTAACCAATCTGATTTAAACCAACCTTACCTAACCTAATTTAACATTAACATAACCCTAACAGGTAAAAGAAGGTACATGAAGACTACTAAACTTAAACTTGTCTCAAATTCATAATCGCTAATGATAGTCAATCATAAATTAAGTAATAGTAATTGTTCAGTAAGCGGTCACCATTGGTAATTTAAGCTTATCTTTTAAGTATTTGTTAAAACCTGAGAAAGTTCGAAATTATTTTTGTAATAATTTTATTTACTATGAATTTTAATTATATGTTTTAGTGACATAAAAAAAACGCATTGAATAAAATTTTAGTTAAAAAAGTCTGCTACGTATTTCTAAAAAGTTTTACTTTGTTAATTTTTTTTATTTTTACGTATCACAAATTTTAGTGTACCGGTGGCAATATATTCGACGAAAATAAAGTTTTACTTTACATACCACAAATAAATTTTACTGTACATTCCACGGAAATAATGTTAAATATAGTACGTGGTTCCAAAACACAAACATTTTGACAAAGATAACAATTATAAAATACAATTTACATTTTTTATTTAATTGTTAATCTTAATATTTTATGATAAGTGCCGTAGGGTATGCGCATTATGTTTTAATATGGCGTCTTTATTGTATTGGCATAATGGAAGTTTCCTCATTGTTACGGCATGATTTCTGATTGTCTTCTTCTTCTTCCTTCCAAGTATTAGGCCAAGGCCTGTTACGATCCTATAGAAAATTTTCCCTCCAGCGATTTCTGATTGTTGGTAACTTAATTCATTGTTGCTAAGGATTTAAAATATCTAGAATGAAATTATATAATAAAAATGAATACCGTACAATACTTACATTTCACGGTTCGAGATTATTATAAAATAGGCCCTCAGTGTTCTGGATACTTCCAGACTTGACATCTTGTACACCATCTGTTATTGCAACCTAAAAAACATGGCGACTTCTCATAATTTTATTGCTCATTTCTCAGTAACTTAATGTTATCAGTTTATAGCTATAATAAAATATTCGTAAATAATACAAATTTATTTATAAAATGATATTGTGACAAAAATCGTATTTACATTCAATTAATTATTTTTATAGTAATAAAAATGTTTAGAGTAGTGGTACAGTGCAAAAGATTTTAGTAAAAAGATGGCAAAAACAATACATTTATATGTAAGAATTAATAAATTTCTTTTGTTTAAGATCTTTGATAACATAACCATCTTGTGTTACTGAATCTGATTGGAGAATTTCGCATGGCGCGAAAATATTCAATCCCTCCAATTTTGAATGGGCCAATAATAATTCATGTATAAAAAATTGTTTCCTAAAAACCTGTAAAGGTCATTAACCTTTACCCTGCGTAATCGGTGATTCGCATAACTGTCCCGGAAAGGTGCGCAAATGTTCACAAAATCGTACCGAACATTTCTTTTTACGTCATCACGTTTTCTTCAAAGATGTGACGTCACACTCTATAGACAATTCTTCGGGGTATACAAAATTAAATTCTATCGAAATGTTTTAAATAATAGTAATATATATATGGAAAACTCTGTTACCTATTTTCTATGTGACAAAATGCTACTTATATTTTTGATAGGTTTTCTATAGATGCGAAGGGAAAATGCTAAATTGGAGTTTACTTCCTATCTCCCGTGAATTTTCCTAATTCCCTTGTGTTTGTTTTTCCATTGTGCTGACCAAACAACACAAGAGTACCTAACTAACTAATTCACTGGCACTATCGAACCCTTAGGTTCATGGCCGCGCGGACATAAGCTCTCCATATATCCCTATTCTCAGCTAATGTTTTCCAATCATTCCCAGTATAATCTACTTCCCTCAAATCATAGTTAATGTTATTCTCCCGCCTCATTCTTGGACTACCAACTGGGCGTTTTCCTTCTGGTTTTCCTACAAGAAGCTTCCATGCGCGTCTTTCATTCCCCATTCGTGCCACATGTCCTGCACATCGCAGTCTATAAGACTTAACTGTTCTTATTATATCTGGCTTCCTATAAAGACCATGTAGTTCGCTGTTATGTAGTCTTCTCCATTCACCTGTCCATCTCTCTTTAGTCCAAAAAATTTCCTAAGATCTTTATTCTCAGATACTCGTAATCTCCTTTCCTCCTTTAAAGCAAGACCCCATGTTTCGCTTCCATATAATTGGTAGAATAATAGTTTTATATATTTTCAGTTTAATGTTTATTTAAAAGGGTAAGAATACCTACATATTTTATCTACATAATTATGATTCATGATTAATTCACTCCCCATAAAAGCAAAAAATATATATATTGTTTTTTTTAATGGCATACCATTGTTTCTACTGCAAAAAAAAATATATATAGTAGGGGCACGCCGTAGCGTAGTGGTGCGCTACAAACCGGAAGGTCGAAGGTTCAAGTCCCGGTGGGGTCAGGATTTTTAAACTCACCCAAACCTTCTGGTGGCACTATGGCCCTGGGGTCGACTCAGCCTCTAACTTAAATGAGTACCATATACTTGATCCGGGGGTAAAGGCGGCCGTCACGCAGGGCTGACATAAAGTGTCGATTGTCTAGAAAAAGTGGGAGCCTTAACATCCTACTACCCCAAGGGCTGTATGGGAACACTTTACTTATATATATATATATATATATATATATATATATATACAGTGTATTTGCTTCCAGTGTCGAGGGTCGAAGGTTCAAACCCGGCCGGGGTCGATGCAGTTTTCGGATGGAAAAATCCAAGGGACAAGTCCTCCGGGAGTTTGAATATTTTCAGGCTCGTAAAAGAATCTCAACCCTGAATAAAAAAGGCATATGTGCAAAACTTAACGGACCTTCATCCATCCAAGTAATGTCTCAGTTGCCTACTGGATGCCTCATTGAGGCGATGTGCAAACCACATGTCACTCGTTGACATCGGTAGGTAAATAATCATAACAAAAGTAGCTTGGCTAATAAACCCCCGCTAAGGACCCATATCCTCATGCACGGCACATGGGGTACATACAAACATACATCCCCATGTAGGGAGAAGGGTGCTCCATATTGGAAGTTACTTTAGCAACCCAAATTATTTATGCTTATTTCCCTACAGGTGTCAGAGATGTGATTATTGTCTCCCTGGCTTAACTTGGCAAGAAATTTGTAGAAAGAGACAGCTGTACTCATCTCTCTCACTTACACCTGTTTCTTCACCCGATGTTAATAGGGGGAAGAGGAAAAATCTCAGGAATGTTTTGAAAACTGACAAAAGGGTGGGTTCTTTCTTTTGTAACTGGGTGAAAGCATTCAAGGATCTACCCTTATATATCCATCTCTGTCTTTGCCAAGTTAAGCCATATATATAATAGTGCATTGTCTCAAAGAGACATCTAATAGGCAACTAGATTCATACTTGAATGTGGAAAGGCCAATTAAATTTTGTTCAGAAGCTCTAATTTAGGATCAAAGTTCTTTTACAAGCCTGAAAATCTCCAGAGTTGAGAATCATGGCTTAAAGTTCTTCCCAGAGGACTTGTTCCTTGAATTTTTCCATCCTAAAAAAATCTATTGCCCATATCTGGGTTTGAAGCTGTAACCCTTGGGACCAAAGGCAAAGAACTTAAGCCTTAGATTACCAAGGCTGATTATATACATTCCACAGCTGTGGTGTGAAGGTACCTTGTCACGCAGCTGGCCTAGGTTCGATTCTCTGTCCTGGGTGAGTTCTTCCTCACCTGTAAGACATGTCAGGAAGCTTTGAGGCCCAAACGGTCCCCAAATATCATCTGGCCGTCATCTATCTTCGGGTTTTTACAGCTGCTGCCATCTTCCCTTTCCAAAGCCTACGATCTTGTGCATCTTCAATGCTTAGCCCTCTTGCTTGCATTGCTGTCCTCATGCTTTCCTTCCATGTTAACTTTGGTCTCCATCCTTTCTTCTTTCTGAGCAGTTGCCATTGAAATAGTAATTTTGGCCATTGCTCATCTTCCATTCTTAAAATATGTCCTAACCACTTCTTTCCCCTCAATTCTTTCAATTATGCTTTCTTCTACTCCCATTATATTTCTAATATCATTATTTGTGACATGTTCTAATTTTGACTTTCTGGCATTTCTGAGTAAATAATTCATTTCTAGAGCTATTAGTATATTCTTGTAGTACTTATTGATTGTCCATACCTCACTTCCATACATTGCAACAGATTCCACCAATGTTTTACCAATATATGTTTTTGCGTCTTTCCAAATATGTGTATTCCACCATATGGAACATTCTGGCCATCATTATTATTAGTATCGTCCCCACAGTGTGGAAAGCAATGGGAAGCTACCACACCTATAATTTCATGCAAAGCATAGCATGAAAATGCTATGATTGCAGTGAAAGACACTACAAATAATAAAAAATGTATACTTGTTTATATTATACATTATAATAAGCTGACAATATACTTACCTTTTTCTGGATCATCCCATACTTCTACTTCCTGATGGTTTATAGAATAAGACTCATCTAGGAAGTTCATAATTTCAACAAACTCTTATCATTGTCCACTCGATCTTATAAATTCAAGACTTGAGTGGAAAAGTGAGTTAACTACTTGTGTAATGTGTTATAAACAAGAGAAAAATGTCATAAGACATTTCCTTCTTACAAAAAAGTCATTAGTTGTAATTTAAATGTTTTTATATTTCTTTTTTAATTTTGCTTAAACTTCTAAGGTCAAATTACATCTATAATATCTAGTTGTGTGCCAGAGACAAGATTACCCAGACAAGCTTTGGAATGGATTCCACGTGGGAAAGGAAAGAGAGTTCCACCTAGATTTAAATGGATGGATAATGTAAGAAGAGGTATGAGGGAGCTAGGCCTGGAAGAATTGGAATGGGAAGATAGAGAAGAATGGAGAAACAAGATTATAATTTAAAAAGCTTGGGTACAGGAAGATGTTTTATTACACTGTAAACCAGTTTATATACTCGGACCAATGGATCTGTGCCCCTACAGCGCTGAAAAGTACACGTCTATACTCACACCATTTCACCGCACTCCCCTCCCACTGCGTCAAACAGCAGCCACAGTAACTTATCGAGTAGGGATGTTGCCAAATTTCCCCCAGTGTCATGGCTCTTGAATATTGAAAATGCAAGGTTGGAGTAGAGTTGACAACACTGGAGTGCAAGTGAAAGAGAGAGATAGGAATGCAGGGAGGGAAATGATTTGCCGAGGCAGAAAAAAGTAGGCTTTAGTTTGCATATCTTACGGGGGCACAGACAATAAATAAATTAATATCTAGTTGTATCCAGCAGGCTGTTTTGGTACTGATTTGTGTCTATCAGCGAGACTTGGACTTGTCCCCCTACGGGAGAGAAATTCAACCAAACTAATTTAGTTACACTTGTTTTTGTACAGATGTCATTGAGTGGCCCAGATCAGCGTTCCGTCTCATAGTGGCATCTAGGAAGCCAAGGTATTACTAGGATGGGAACGTTCAGTAAATTTTGCACAGAGGCCTTTTATTCAGGCTTATGGTTCTTTTAAGAGTTTGGAAATCTTTAGACTCAGGACCCATGGCTTAAAGTCCCTCCTAGAGGACTTGTACCTTGGATTTTCCCATTCAAAAACTAACCATCGGTCCAGACCAGATTTGAACCTGCAACCCTCGGGACCAGTGGCAAGGAGCATAGCCACTAGTACACCGCACCTGACTGGGAAATAATACTATGAAGTAATTTACAATTTATATCTGTTGTTGTTTTCAAATGGCTGGAGCTTGGATTACATCATTAGTTCTCTTGCTTCCAAATAAAGTCCTGCGATGTCTTTCATGCCCTTTTTCTCAGGATCAAGTCGCCTGCAATTTAGCAAATGTTCCTTGCTTACAACATTTTCTCCACACAAGGAGCATCCCATAGTTCTAGGGACAATCCCCATTCTATGAAGACAGTCATTTGCAATCTGAAGAGAGCTACTCCTGCTCTTCTAGCAAGGTGTTTTATTGTTTCAGCATATTTTGCTATGTCTTCATATTTCTTATTTTGAATATCTTTTATATTCTGTTCTCTTCTTTTAGCTCCTGTTGTCTTCTTTCTAGAGATATCTCTTTTGTTGTCCTCAGCCTGATTGTGGAGCCTTTCTTTGCTAACAAGTCTGCTTGTTCATTACCCAGTAATCCCACATGTGACAGTAAAGTAAAGTAAAGTGATCCCACAACAGGCCCGGAGGCCCTTGGGGTAGTAGGAGGTTAAGGCTCCCACTTTTTCTAGACAATCGGCACTTTATGTCAGCCCTGCGTGACGGCCGCCTTTACCCCCAGAACAAGCGTCTGGTACTCATTTCCGTTAGAGGCTGAGTCGACCTCAGAGCCATAGTGCCGCCAGAGGGTTTGGGTCAGTTTAAAAATCCTGACCCCAACGGGACTTGAACCCTCGACCCTCTGGCTTGTAGCTCAGTGCCTTAACCACTACGCTATGGCGTGCCCCCCACATGTGACGGTACCCACTGTAATATAATGTGTTTACCTTGAGCTGCTTCAATTTTATACACGGTTCTTATGTTCTGAGTGAATGGGGTGTTTTGTTGGTTACCAGTTATTGCTTGTATTGCTGACATTGAATCTATCAATATTACTATCTTCTTGCTTATACTGGGCCTGTATAAAATATTTGTGCAGTGCAGTTTCTATCGCCTTTAGTTCTGCATCAAAATTTATTGCTCCTGGTCCAAGTGGAATATATTGGGAAAAGATTTCAGTGTATATTCTTGATCAGAGTTACTGACGGAGCTATCTGTGTATATCCTTAATCATTCATCTGGTGGGTGTGTGGTTTCCAAAGAGATTTGTAACATGTTACAAAGAACAATTTATATCTTGGTATAAATAAAAAGAAGTCCTGCAAAGCAATACAAATGTGATTTAACTCCCTTTTCTGCTGTAGTCTTCAGTTTGTTGGGAAATAAATGAAGTGATGTGATTAAGGAAGGAAGAGCAGAAAGTCTGGTTTTAGTTGAATGAAGTAACAAGTGATTTTTATCAGTAAGTAACCACAATTTCCTGAATAAAAATTATACTTACATTCACAGACAGACGAGTCTGTCCTTGCACAGTTGTTCACACAGCATGCAGGTGAGTCAAACCGGACCAGGCTGGTAACAACCAAGTCCAAACCACAAAACGTACATTGTTTTTATAACTACGGGGTGAATCATAAATATGGCTATACGTTTGATCGCGTTGTGTGATGAAAATATTACCATTACAGGAAATATGAAATTACCGTTGGAAAGGCAATTATTCAAATTACAACAATGGCATAAAACAAAACAGTGTAGAACTTATGTCATTAGTCAAAATGGCACTGAATATGCAACAGCAAATTACAATTGCTGCATGGGCAATAACGTATGCTAATGATCGTGAGGCCGCAAGACGTGAGTTTAACGTAGCATTGTAGCCGTCGACTGTGGGGAAGTGGAGAAAACGACTGCTGGAAACAGGAAGGATGCACAAAATCAAACCTCCTGGAAGGCCTCGCATTAGCACGGATGCAGAAACAACGAAGACAATTGTGGAGGCATTCGACGCTAGTCCACAAAAATCAACCCGCCAAGCTGCACGTGAGCAGTGACTTGTTTGTTTTGTTCTATTGTTGTAATTTGAAGGATTCCCTTTCCAATGATATCATATTTCCTTTCATAATAATATTTCGTCACAAAATGCGATCAAACGTATAGCCATACTTCTGAATCACTCTGTGTATAGATTTTCAATGTTTTTATTTTAAATTTATAAAAGTAATGTTAAAATCCAACTCTGCCATGGTCGGTCTCAAGCATGGATGAGAAAGGAGGAGGGGAGGAGTAACAACCTCATTAAAAAACCAGGGTTCAATTGGTTCTGACTGATAGTACTCTGTAAGGGCCCTTAGCCAGGGTTACAGTGAAGACCTCAACGGCAGAGTCGGTGCAGAAGGAGTCCTTCAACACGGCAGAAGAGGCAACCCTATCTCCAAGGGAAATAGAGAAATGCTGCCTTGCGGTGAAGAGGGATCTTCAAAGGCTATGGGAGGAAAACCCAGACAGAAATTTTCCTAGTCCTCCAGGTTGGGGGTTTGTGCTGTGGGCCAGCTCCTCACACATTAAAAAACATAAAACGCTAAAAGACCAAATCAGTCAAAGCCAGACAGACATTAATGCAAGCAAGAGAGCTAAGCATTGAAGATGCCGAAGAACGTAGGCTTTGGAGGCTTGGCACAGGAAGAGGGCAGCAGCTGTAAAAACCCGAAGATAGATAGAATGTTAAAATCCCACCAAAATCTCTTTTTGAAAAAAGCTGCTAGAATGTGTATAGAATGAAGGTTGTCTGCTTTTAGTACATGGGATTGTATATGAGAGAGAAAAATTTCCATCCTGTCGGCTGTGGTGGACTAGTGGTTATGTTCCTTACCTCTGGTCCCAAGGGTCGCAGATTCAAACCTGGCCAGGATTGATGGTTTTATTTTTAGAATGTAAAAATCCAAGGAGCAAGTCCTCCGGGAGGAACTTTAAGGGACGCATGCAAATACATTAGTCTCTGGTGAGTTAAGTTTTCCATGAGCACGTGCAAAGTTCAAATTAGCGAGTCGCCGACTGGTCATGCATGAAAGTAGTTTTTTTATAATACTGGCAACAAATTACCCAGAATTGTCAGCAATAAAACCACTTCTGTTATTTTCATCTGCTAGAGGAATGCATTTATGCTTGTGTCCCGCAAATAATACCGTATACGATGACGTCTGCATCGTGCGACATTACGCCGATTCTCCTGTTCTTCCAGTTGAATTCTTTGGTAGACTCTATCAAATTCCTCTTCTCCGCGTATACCAAAAACATGATCGAAGTCTTCAAGGTCAGACATCTTGGATAAAGCAGCAAGGTACGCGGTAAGGTTTCAAACTACATCGGTTCCCATCGGGTTGCTCACGATTCGTTCTCTGCAAAGTCACCTCGCCAGGTAGCTTAGGAATTTCGATAATTATTATTGCATGAACAGATTTTTGAGTACGCAAAAACGTCTTTGGATGCAACTTTCTCAGCAGAGAACGACTTTTACGGTCTAATGCATTCATAGATAAGACCCTTAAAGAAACTTCTGTTAGATGGGATGATTTGTGTGAAATCAGTATGACCAACATTCGAAATAAATTCTCAAACATGTTTATTAAAAATGGATGTGTATCAACATCCCCCTTCCTAACCTAACAAAATAAATTACATGCACATTATTTAATGAAGTGTACACTAACTTGTCCCATCAGAACCTAACAAGATGAAGTGAGTGAACATCCATTTCTTAAAATATATTTTCAGACATTGGTCATATCTATTTCACAAATATCTCCGCCATCTAGCAGAAGTTTCTTTAAGTGTTTGCGCACAACGATTCTGCAGAACTTTAAAGAAATCATTGTGTTTGTTGACAGATATTTAATAATTGTAAGAAAATGTTATACGTATCATTGCAAAATATTTAAAATAGTGTGAAATGTTTAGTAAAGACAGAAAAAAAAATATGTAGAGCTACAGTATTACAAGAATGTAGTTTTGAAAATCATAAGTAAAGGTATTCTAAACTTGAGACGATTTCTCTCATGTGCATAATTCTTTCAGTACATTTGTGTTGTTCAGTGTATAATTTCAGTATTCATGTTACAGATCCTTTTGGCAGTGTTAATGTGCTACGTGGCACTCGTGTGGGGAGAATGCCCCAGTAAATGCCACTGCAGCAGATACAACACACTGTGCAGCTTTGCAAGACTCAACACAGTGCCGTCTGGGCTACCAAACACAACACAACTCGTGAGAGTTCACCAGGATCACATTCCACTTCTCAACAAGTCCATCATCTCTCATCTACACAACATAACATGTCTGCAACTCGACCACGTTCGGCTACAGAGAATTGAACCAAAGACCTTCAGCATGTTGAATAATCTACGGTTGCTTACAATCACTCACAATAATCTCACGACGTTACATGCACACACGTTCAACTTCCTGCCCAATTTGAACTTTCTCAATCTCTCAACCAATCAAATCACTAAAGATTGAATCTAATTCATTCTCTGAACTTGTAAATTTATATTTCCTAGATGTCTCTCATAACAATGTACATGTCCTACCTTCAGGATTGTTCTCCACGTTTCATAATTTAAGATATTTAGACATAAGTCAAAATAAAATAAAATTTCTACACACAGACACTTTTGATGGTATGAAAAATATTTCTAACTGTAACACAATAAAAATCCCTAGAAAACTTAATCTATTTCAAAAATGTACAACTGAAATTGAACCCAACACACTAGAAAATTTATGTTTTACGAATGTAAACCTTGGAAGTTGTAACTTAAACAGAAATCTATCAAATTTACACACAATTAGAACATTTAAAATTGCAGTACAAAATGAAATATTTACATTTAATATTATAAATGGTTTGAAAGATGTTGTAAATTTAGACATGTCTCAAGGAAACATAAAAATTATAAAAACTTGCAACGCGAATTTAAAAACTGTTGAATATCTTAATCTTTCATTTAATTTAATTTCAAAAATACATGTAGCAGCATTCAAAGGATTAATTTCTCTAAAAAATTTAATACTTCAAGGCAACAATTTAAATCCATTAAACTCAGATATATTCCAGGGGTTAGTGTCTTTGAAATCGCTGGATTTGTCGAGGTGTAGAATTACTTTAATAAAACCAGGTGCATTTAATGGCTTAGACGAGCTACGAACTCTGGACCTCAGTTACAATGTGATCTCTATTCTGAAAAAGAACACATTTTCTAATCTTCTAAATCTTCGAGAACTCAAACTATACCATAACTATGTAACACATATAGAACATGGAGCATTTTTAGGGCTTGTAAATCTAAAAAATCTGTCAGATTATTTATATTATTTTTCATTTTATTCTACAAACCGAATGCTTCAAGTAGATAACACAACAATGGCAACATTTAAAAGAATTGATAGTTTATCTCTGAGCCCACCTTTAAATTCACTAAATTTATTAAAAGTTCTAAAAACATTACATTTATATATAGATGCTAGTTGTCATGAGCCACAGGAAGTGTTGCAAGAAGTATCACAGAAAATATGTCGTATAAAAGACTTGAAATTAACTTTGTTTCAAGTAAATTCACTTGCAAATATCACATTATTTAATAGGTTTCCTATCTCTACAATCCATGTATTTTGAAAGTAATTTTAGAATTCTAAATAATGCTAGCTTTATTGGGTTTTCATTTTTAGAATGTCTTACAATAAATAACTGCAAAGTGACAACATTAGAAAAACAAACTTTTCACCAAATGAAATCACTAAGAGAAATTCATTTAATGTACAATTCTATATCAACAATTAAACCTGGTTCTTTTATTGGATTGGATAATTTACAAAAACTTAATCTAGATAATAATGAAATTAATGATTTGAATATTGGGGTATTTTCTGGATTAGAAAATTTAAAACAACTAAATCTAAGATATAATAAAATAAATATTCTTAATTCTGGAATATTTAATAGTCTTTGGAGCATACAAAAAATAGATTTGAACAGAAATAAAATTAAAATGATTCCTGCTGGTGTATTTGGTGCAATATGCAATGAAAAATTTCAACTATCTTCTAAAACTCGTATGTTAGTACACTGCAATGCAAGTTATGCACTTGCAACTTTACAGATATTAGATTTATCATGGAATAATATCAGCTATATTCACCTACATGCTTTTGTTTCTTGCACAAGTCTTCACACACTGATTCTTAGCCACAATAAGTTGTTTCAATTAAATAAACCATTTTTATTTGTTCCCCAACTTAAAAATTTATACCTAAATTCATGTAATATTAGCAAAATTCCAGATAAATTATTTGACTGCACTCCTCTGGTAGCTAACATAGATTTATCTTATAATAAAATTAACAAATTAAATAAAACACCTTTTGTTTCTCTTAAAAATATAGAAAATATTAATACTGAAAAGAATCCATTACAATGCAACTGTCAGTTTTATAAAATGAGAATTTGGTTCCGAGAAAATAACTTGAAATATAAAAATAATAACAAATTGCTCTGCAAAATTATAAATTTCAATTCTAAGTGTAATAACACATTATTTCTTTCAGTTCAGTCAGATTGGAATATTTCTGATTCTGTTATAGAATATAACTCAACTTTTGTTAAAAAAGATTTTATTTCTAAATTATATTTTTCGACTTTAATATTGTTTAATATATTTATATTAGCAATTTTATTAAATGGATTTATTCTGTTTTTATCTTTATGTCATTCAGAATTAAGAACAAAACAGCACATAACCATAATCCAATTAGCTATTTTCAACATTTTTTCTGTCACCACAAACCTTCCCCTGGACTACTGGCATATTTTAAATTTAAAACCCGAATCTAGTGATTTAATATGCAAGATTTTGATCACGTCAAAGGACATAACTGTTAGTATAATCATGTTTTCAACTATGGCATTAACTTTAGAAAGATATTTAACAGTTTTTGCTTTATACGTAAAAAAATCTAATAATTGGTTGAGAAATGTGAAATTAATTTGGCTTCTTTTAATAACATGGGTAGCTGCAATACTTATTTCACTTCCTTCTTTCTTATTTGCAACAACCAACACTAGATGTCTCTACTGTCCACCTGGTTATGAACTCCACATAAAATACATCTGGGTTGTGCAGTTTTTTATGAACGTTATTGTACCAGGTGCTGTTACTGTGTATTTCAACGCTAAAACACTAAAAATTCTTGAAAATAATGTTTGTAATATTCGTGTACATAAGAACATGTCTGTTCATACCTTTTCAGTTACATCGTTTGTTTTTGTGTTAACTTACCAACCAAACTTTATCATCAGAGTTGTATGCAGTTTCATAGATGATATGGAAGAATTATTTGTAACATCGTTATTGTCTTGCTGTTTGTTTTTTTGTAACACAGTGTTTATTCCTGTTTGTTTGTTTGTAACAAACAGCACTTACAAGTTTCATGCCTATAATTATTTGACAGTTTTAACGAAGATATACGAAAACATTAATATATGCTGATGATATTCTAATTTCGGATACAAGCAAAAAATTGATAGAAAAAAGAATATCAAAATATGATGATTTAAGAGAATATAGATTAAAAATGAATGAACAAAAGAGAGTAATAAATTTAATCAAGCCAGTGTTTATGTTTCTTGCCTTTAGTTCTGAGACTGTGTTCAAACCTCCATCCAAGTAATTCTGCCCGAGAGCAGGCCCTTCACTGCAATCATAGCATTTTCATGCTATGCTTGCAGCTTTACTAGGGAATTGAGGTGTGGTAGCTTCCCGTTGCTTTCCACACCGATGAAGGATGATGATGATAATGATATGATAATGGTGAGGATGATGATGATGATGATGGCCATATGATTTCGGGGACCGTTTGGGCCTTAAAGTTTTCCTGACATTTGTCTTACAGGTGGAAATATCCAAAGAGCAAGTCCTCCGGAGGGACTTTAAGCCATGCGTCTCGAGTGTGAAGATTTTCAGGCTCGTAAAAGAACCACAAGCCTAAAGAAAAAGTGGTTGGTATCTAATGTCGAGCACTTGATAATGAAATCATTCGCTCTCTTGCACTCCAATATTTAGCAGAAAGGCTGGTCTCTTCTACAAAAGCTGGACAACGGAGGAGATGGTTTCTTTCCATATCTTCATTTAAATTGCAAAAAGGGCATTTAGGTGAATCTGTTATGCCAATTCTGTGTAGGTGTTTATTCAAGCAGTCATGTCCCGTTAGCAGTCTGAATGTTGCTACTGCAGATTTTCTTTGTAATGTAGTAATGTCATAAGCTTGTAGATTTTCCCATTCCTTTCCAGATGTTTTGGTGGTGTATTCTTCTCTAAGTTTATTGATGTATTTATTTGAGATAATTCTTTTGATAGAGTGAAAGGAAACTGGAGCAGAAGTTGGGTTTGAAACAATTTTGCTACCCTTCTTGGCTAGAAATCGGCTATTTCATTGCCTGTCACTCCACAATGGGCCGGAATCCATTGAAGTACAACTTTTTTATGTAGACGGGATAAATGTTTTATCATTTTGTGACATTCGATAATTTTGATGCTTTTGGGTGTTGTGTCTCGTGTTATAGCAAGAATGGCTGCTTTGGAGTCACATAGAATTACAACTTTTGTAAATTTTTGGATGTGATATAAGAGATTTTGTAAACTTAAGAAAATTGCTAGAATTTCGCCATCAAAGTTTGTTGAATTTGTGTTTAGTTTACGATAAAAGGAAAAAAGTGGACATACTGCACCAGCACCAGTGCCACCATCATTTGGTAGGCTGGAGCCATCTGTAAAAATATGTATCCATTCAGGAGCTGGGTATCTTAGATTTATCATTTCCAGTGACATTTGTTTTAAAAAATATGGAGGAGTTTCAGATTTCTTGATGTCTTCTGTTAAATGAAGGTTATATTCGATTTCCAAAAATTCTAGAGGGTTGTTTCTCATCTGCATATTTTCTTTTGAATGTGGAAGTTGCAATTTCTGTTTGATTTCTTGTACAATGCTTAGGAAGCTTTGCTGAGATTTTAAACATACTTGTGGTTTTCTTTGAGTCCAGTTATTATGGGGTAGCCTTAAAAATTTTTCATACTGTGTGACTGCTGTAAAAGTTCCCTGTGCAAAATTTAACCAACATTCATCCATATAAGTAATTCTTTAGTTTGAACTTTTATAGAAAAAATCACTATGGGGTTTAATTTGGAAGGAAGAAGAAGTCATCCTGATTGACATAACATCAGTCGACAAGATATTACTGATGATGAAGCTACCTAAGCTTTGAAACCGGTATAACTAGAAGACTGGATATGGGGTGAGGTATAAAACATTTTAATTTAATCTTTCACTGAAAGTTTATGTGAAAATTTTACATCAACATGTGTTGTGTTTATTACAAGAAAAACAAGGTGAGAATGACCCACCGATAGCATGAGACAATACAAAAGAAAGCTTAATTAATCTGAACTAGATTTTTTTGTGGTTTCCTCAGGTACAAAGAGCAAATGCTAGACTCCCACATTGTACACACTAGCTCAAAACAATTAAAATTATAATTTTACCTCAAAAACAGACATAAAACAACAAAAATAATAATAATAAACAGTTATTGTTTATTTTTAATTATTTCACACACCTCATACTTCATAATTCATAGCAGACCCAGGGATTCTTCACATCATTTGTGACATTCTCAATGCTGTGTCACGTGATGTGAAGAAACCCAGGGTCTGCTATGAATTATGAAGTATGAGGTGTGTGAAATAATTAAAAATAAACAATATTAAAAAACCTCAGTTGACAAAAAATAAGACATTTTTTCAAATAAACCAAGGAGTACGACAAGGGTGTTCACTCTCACCTATATTATTTAATATTTATATGGACGATATCCTAAAAGAATGGAAGAAGGTTTTAACTAATGAAGGAATATTAATTGATAATAAAGATAAAATAAATGCTTTATTATTCGCTGACGATGTTGTACTTTTAGCATAATCTGAAAATGAGCTCCAAATGTTAGCATATAAATTTAAATTAATAGCCAATAGATATAATTGTAAAATATCAATAAATAAGTCAAAAGTAATGGCATTTATTGGTAAATATGGAATTAGATCAAAAATTGTACTGGATAACAAAATAATAGAACAAGTATCACATTTCCAATATTTAGGATGTGATATAACTTATAGAGAAAATAAAGTAAATAAATTTCAGGCTATTTGTGGAACCATAAAAAGAACCTTAGGTCGGAAAACAAGGAAAGATACGAAACTTAAATTATATAAAACAATGGCTGTTCCTTTGTTGTTGTATGGAAGTGAAAATTGGATAATGAAATCAAGGGATAGAAGCAGGATACAGACTGCGGAAATGCTGTTTTTTTACGTAATGTGAAAGGATGCACAAGAGCGGATAGAATAAGGAATGAAACTATACGAGAAGAATTAAATATATATAAAATTGAAGATAAAATCAGCGAAAATAATAAGAAATGGACAGAACACTTAATGAGAATGAACAACGAAAGAATACCAAAAAGAACCTTCCTGTATAATCCCAGAGGAACAAGAGATGTTGGCCGACCACGTAGAAGATGGACTCCACTTTTAACTTCGCCGGAACAGGCTGTATAGCCTAAACCTTGTAGTAGAAGAGAAGAAGAAAAAACCTCATAGTGTTATTTCCTATCTACATAACTTAATAAACAGTTATTTTAGGAATTCTCACTATTAGGTATATTGATCAAGGTAGAATTTTTTATCACTCACCTCATATTGTTCTTATTTGACTATAAACTAGTTTCAGAACATAGTTGTTCCATCCTCAGTATCGTCACGACTGTTGTTCTGTCGTCTTGAAGAGCTGTCCTTCTCTCCTTCCATTGGCTGACTGAAAAACCTCGAAACGTCATTCTCACCAGGAATTTCAAAGTTTATCAATTTCTCTTTTCGCTGTTTTGAATGAAAGATAGCTTAAATGGTAGAGCATTATCATATAAACCAGAAAGTCCTGGGTTCAAACTCCAGTCTAGGCGTATATTTTTCTCATCAAACATAATTTGTCCTTCAGTGAGAAATTTAAAATTATAATACATTTGTTTTGAAAGACTTGATTGGAAAGTGTAGGAAGTTGTTACGAGGTTTTAGTTACGTGGTGTCTCTCTCCAGCTCCATTCGAATTATAACTTCTTTTAAGTTAGATTCCAGAGTTTCTAGCAATGTCGCCAGTTTTGAATGATCACCATTTTCCAGCAGATGTGCGTAAAATTTCTGAAAATAAAAATCAATGTATCATAAACATAAATAGGTTAGGTACATGTGTGTGTTTTCTAATGACATTCACTGCACTTTTCTACTTCCCCATTTTTGACATTCCTGAGATAATTAAAAACCAGAGCAAAAGAACAAATAAACATTTAAATCTACACGAATCCAAATTGTCCTCTATGCAACAAAGATGAAGAAATGAATGAAGAACATCTACAAACCTGTGAAGTATTACCTGATGGATCCACCATAGAGAAATATTGGAGAGCAAGAACGCTAATGGCTTCATTGCCAAGGCCCAGCATTTGAAAACAATAACATTTAATGTAATATTTAAGTTTGTATTTTTTAACATTCTTACCTCATATTTAATTTTAGAAAGTTATATTTTGAGGTTGTTTTAATTATATTATTTTTGGTCTGGACATCTTACCTCAATATTAATGTTGATTTGTTCTTGGACATGTTTCAAAACAGTTCTGTTTTATCGTCAGCTTTCCCAGACTGGTTTTATTTATGTTGCATTATGTTGCACAACCGGGATGTCGATGTCAGCTCCATCCTGTGGTTGGCCAAAGAACCTCCAAACAAGGTCACGCTCCATCGGTATATCAAAATTCATAACTCTGTTTCTGTTCTTCTGAATATAAATTTTTTCCCAAATAGTCAGCTCTTTTGAATTTTCTTCTTCTTCTTCTTCTTCCTTCCAGGCCAAGGCCTGTTACGATCCTATAGAAAATTTTCCCTTCAACGTTCGAGGGAAATTCTCGTATAAGACTTGAAAGCATAATAATAGTCCCTTCGATTGGTTGCTGGCCAAAGGAAGGCAATAATTTAGTGTCTGAATTTATATTATGATTTTCAGACCAAACACGAGCAGCAACTGCAGATTTTTCTATTTCCCCATTTTTAATATTTCTTATGTGTTCTTTGGTTCTAATTTTTAGGTTTCTTTTTGTTTTTCCTATATATATCTTTTCACAACCCATGCATTCAATTTGATATATTCCTGACTTGTTTGGAGGTTCTTTGGCCAACCACAGGATGGAGCTGACATCGACATCCAGGTTGTGCAACATAATGCAACATAAATCAAACCAGTCTGGGAAAGCTGACGATAAAACAGAATTGTTTTGAAACATGTTCAAGAACAAATCAACATTAATATTGAGGTAAGATGTTCAGACTAAAAATAATATAATTCTTACCTCATATGTTTATTTTGTTGGACGATCATTTCAAAGCTATTGCTCCATCTTCAGTTTGCCACAAAAAATACAAACTCAAATATTAAATTAAACCCCATAATGTAACTTCCTAATGATTTTAAAACATTTAATGTTTTATTTTCAGAAGTAATATTTTGAGGTTCTTTTAATTAAATTGGGGCACGCCGTAGCGTAGTGGTTAAGGCACTGAGCTACAAGCCGGAGGGTCGAGGGTTCAAGTCCCATTGGGGTCAGGATTTTTAAACTGACCCAAACCCTCTGGCGGCACCATGGCCCTGGGGTCGACTCAGCCTCTAATGGAAATGAGTACCAGACACTTGTTCTGGGGTAAAGGCGGCCGTCACGCAGGGCTGACAACCCGGCTGACATAAAGTGCCGATTGTCTACAAAAAGTGGGAGCCTTAACCTCCTACTACCCCAAGGGCCTCCGGGCCTGTTGTGGGATCACTTTACTTTTTTTTAATTAAATTATTTCTATCATAGCAATAAATTGCCTGTGGAGTACCTTCATGTCTTCTTAATGTAGAAGCCATTCATTGTGTATTTGTGAATGATGATTCACTGCAATGAATGTGGGACCAAGAGAGTAAGGTAAGAGAGACTGGATAGGAAAGTAAAAAGAGGGCCCTGGTACTAGAAAAGGAAGAAATACCAGATTGGTTAAAGATAAAAGGAGCAAAACACAAGTAAGTGGAAGCAATGTTTTGCTCAGCTTGGGCACCTTGTGGTCGCCATCCACATATCCCTTAGATGGGACCCATGAAAAGCTACTGGAAGATTTTGAGATGTGGATATGGAGAATGATGGAGCATATAAAATGGACAGACAAAATAAAAATGTTAATAGTTAAATATGGGATATAACATTATGAGGTTCTTCATTGATAAATTAATGAGTCATTTTTTAACATCTTACCTCATATTTTATGTTTCTTCAAACACGGGAACTAGTTTTCGAGAGAAGGATCTCTCTCATTTTCAACCGACATTATGACTACCGGATTTTCGTTGGAATCTCGTTATTGGTGGAGATTCCAACGAAAATCCGGTAGTCATAATGTCAGTTGAAAATGAGAGAGATCCTTCTCTCAAAAACTAGTTCCCATGTTTGAAATATGAGGTAAGATATTAAAAAATGACTCATTAATTTACGAAATAAAGATGTGTTAGACAGAGTAGGCGAAGGAAGAACAATGCTGAAACTCATAAAGAAGAGGAAAAGAAGTTGGATTGGCCACTGGTTGAGAAGAAACTGCCTCCTGATGGATGCCCTAGAAGGAATGGTCAACGGAAAGAAGTTTAGAGGCTGAAAAAAGACATCAGATGATAGACAATATTATAAAATAAATGGTTTGTATGCAGACACAAAAAGTAAGGCTGAGTTAAGGAAAGAGTGGAGAATGTTGAGTTTGCAGTGAAAGACCTGGTCTCCTCAATGAAACATCATGTTACCTTCACTCGTGCTACTTGAGTTTGCAGGCTCAGTTTCAACGAAGCCAACATGCGGAAGGATTTCTGTGGATCCGGACACTCATTACAGTAGGTAAACACATCTGAAACAATAACATCATGTGATTTATCTTCTTTATATATAATAAATAATATAATATTATAATGATATTGTGAAAAGAAAAATTAATGTGTGAACCAGGAATCGAACCGTGGACCTCTAGTTCTCCAGACTAGTGTGCAGCCCACTACACCATTCCACACCTGGCACAAACACTAACAATTCATTCCACATAAAAAAAACTCCTGGTGCGACAGGCCTAGAAGGTCCTTAACCTACCAGCCGGCTGCTGGCCTCACGTCCACATGTGCCAATCACAGAGGTAGATAATCATCAGCCATTGTAAGGGTGACATGTGGTCAGCATGTCAAGTCCCCCAGCTGTTATAGCTGGTTTTCTCAACCTGGAGCCGCTACTTATTGTAGCTACCCAAATGCCTCACGATGCTGAGCGGGCAACGGTCCCATACTGGCCGAAATACTATGATAAAATTTCTTCCCCCATGGAGACTCGAACCAGCGCAAGTCCCGTAGCTCTGCGCCAAGGCTTCCTACCTTAACCGCTCGGCTACGGCGCGGGACACCTCAAAATATAACTTCCTAAAATTAAATATGAGGTAAGAATGTTAAAAAATACAAACTCAAATTATTACATTAAATGTTATTGTTTATCATGAGAAAATTTCTTCCCCCATGGAGACTCGAATCTCTTTCCACATATATAAATCTATAATTCTCGTTTTGTCCGCTGTCAGGTAGATGACACTGCCATCGCCAACAGCCAGCTTCGTTTAGAAGTATCTGTATTTGAGAATTTTACACGACCACTTTTACAAGCAGCAAACAATGTTATATAACACTTTCCAATACTGTTATTTTAACACAGTTCCAATAATGTTAGTGTTTGTACCAGGTGTGGAATGGTGTAATGGACTGCACACTAGTCTGGAGAACTAAAGGTCCACGGTTCAATTCCTGGTTCACAATATCATTATAATATTATAATATGATCCATTATTGGAACTGTGTTAAAATAACAGTATTGGAAAATGTTAAATAATAAATAATAGTTTAAAAAAACTAAAACAACACACTTTATTAGAAAACCAAACTAAAAAATGAAAAATAATTTTAATTTCCAACGCGTTTGGGATAAAATTAAAGTGGTCAACAAAAAAATCATCTCCAACACATCTAGAATAAAACTAGAGTTATCTACAAAAAAAATAATAATTTTACCATCAAAAGCGTGGGGTGCTCTATATCAATTAATATATTTGATAATAAACAGATATTGGTAAAAGTAAAGTCTCGAAGAAGAAAACGTAAAAACCATAAAAAACACCCCATGCTTTTGATGGTAAAATTATTTTTTGTAGATAACTCTAGTTTTATTCTAGATGTGGTGGAGATGACTTTTTTGTTGACCACTTTAATTTTATCCCAAGCGTGTTGGAAATTAAAATTATTTTTCATTTTTTAGTTTGGTTTTCTAATAAAGCGTGTTGTTTTAGTTTTTTAAACTATTATTATTTTTTTATTTTTATTGATTGTCATAAACCGGAATCCCATGAAAATTTAATTGCTTACAATATTTTTAGTATCTAGGCACGAATATAATTATATATTTTTTAAATGATTATTATCTAGCATCATTATAATATTTGTGAATAGTTTAAATAGATAAATAGTTACAGTTAATCGTATCCTTCACATATTTTTTGGATAAATTACAATGTGGTAAGTTTACAAAATTGTCATTAATATTTTACAGAATAAGATAAAAATGTAAATATCTTTAAATTCAATACTATTGTAGATGAGCTAAAAGTAATACTCTTCTAAAAAAAATCCTCCGGGCCGGATTTCAACCAGGCAATTAAGGTATTACTAGGATGAACGAGTCAGTAAATTTCGCTTAGAGGCCTCTTTATTCAGGCTTAAGGATCTTTTACGAGCCTGAAAATCTTCAGACTCAGAACCTACAGTTTAAAATCTCTCCTGGAGAACCTGTTCCTTGGATTTTTTTCCATCCTAAAAAAATTCACTGACCCTTAGTGGGTTTGAACCCGCGACCCTTGGGACCAGAGACAAAGAACATAACCAGTAGCTCAACCACAGCTGACTTCACTAAAAATACAACTGAAAAAAAAAATAAAACGTAGTTTTATTTGATTTTAATATTTATTATATAATTCAGTGACAGCTGTTTCGGTACATTAATGTGGCATTTAAAACTAATAAAACTCTACAAAATATAATAAAAAACAACAAAACCAAAACAAAAAAAGAAAAATTATCAAGTGTATATAAATTGAAGTGTGGCACATGTGACAATGTCTATATAGGCCAAACTGGTAAGACCTTTTATCTCTCGGATAAAGGAACACATGAGAACATATAACAGAAATTTAGAAAATTCAAAATATGCTAACCACCTATTCCAATTTAATCACTGTTTCGATCCAAATTTTGAAATTTTACATATTTGTGATAAGGGTAAGAAGTTAGATCTTTTGGAGGCTGTAGAAATTAATAAATTTAAAAGTAGTAAAAAACTGTTAAATTCTCAACTTGATTTGAATGAATCCCCTTTGTTAAATTAAAAAATTTAAATAAATATTGTTGTATTCTTGCTTAGATCAGTTGGAACACAATTCATAATTTGTTAACATGTCTGAAGAAGGTACAGTGTACCGAAACAGCTGTCACTGAATTATATAATAAATATGAAAATCAAATAAAACTACGTTTTATTTTTATTTAATTAATAAATATGGATTTTCATCAAGTAAACACCAACTCAATTGATTACTGAAAAAAAATGTAGATATGGGTTCAACTCGGGTAATAGGGATATATGGAGAGTTTATGTCTGTATGGCCAAGAACCTACAGGCCTGAGTGAGTTAGTGAGGAGTAAGAAATATGGATATGACTTACACTCGACGAACTTTACAGTGCATTCCATGTTGTGCAAACATTTATTGACGTCTCGCTCAAAGCGAGAATCTTGAATACTAATCCAAAATCCTTTCTGAACGGAATTGAGAATGTATTCCAGTGACTCTAATGACTTTTTGTTTGCTTCATCATTCAGCAACAACTTGGCGCGCAGCTCCCAGACGGACGAATTGTTCCGCACCTGCAATAAATTATAATCAATTTTTAAAGACAAATTAATATACATAGCTAAGCTCAATGGTAAAGAAAAAAAAAATATGCCTGATCTGGGAATCAAAACCCAAAGTTTCAGATTTATGTTGTACTGAAATCACTTTTTCGGTACATAACAACTACGTCATCAGTCTTTCCTCTACAGTGATGTTATAGAACAGTGCCAAATTCCTGTCTTTGTTGTCTTCTCTCCTACGTACCTCCCCTCCTTTCCTTATGCGCTGCGTGTGACTACACACCTTCCCCTCGTTATCGAAGGCCTCAAATAAGCTGTGCAAGTTAGTATCAGTGTCATCATCATCTGTGGAATCGTCGTGGTCAGGTCGACTGTAGCTCAAGTGAGCTGTTTTGTTTCATCAGTCCCACAAGCCAGGGTAGGGCAACCAGGACTGTGGACCCTAGCCCTCGGCTGGACTGGAGAGTGAGTGTATGTATGCTTGAATATTATTATTACTATTATTGTTTTTTCGAATTATTAATGACTGAGTTTGTTAATTTATATTATTTCATTCATATCTTTTCTTTCAATGGTCAAGAAGATAAATTTTTGTTGAATTATTTATATTTCAATGATACATGATTCTCATTAAAAGTTACTTTTTAGTTAATGTATGTTTTATATTTGAAGAGAAAAATTTTCGCCTAGACTGAGACTCGAACCCGGGACCTTTGGCTTGCCGGGCCAAATGCTCTACCAACTGAGCTACCGAGGCAAGTTATGATCTAGACGCAAATTTTTCTCTTATATACATTGTAATTCCGTCTCACCAAATGCTTTTGAAACCATTGCTTCTATCTTTGCAAATGGCAGCTTCTTAGTTAAGAAGACATTTATTGGGAATTTAACATTACTTTATAAAGCTAGTAGCTTCTAATGATGTTATTATTATTGATTTAACATTTCTCACTGAAAGATAAATTATATTTGAAGATAAATGTATGTTTACTGATTGTGTTTTAAAATTTAATGCAAATTGATGAATTTTGAAATTCCTGGGGAGAATGACCTGGTTTCAAGGTTTTTCAGTCTGCCATTGGAAGGAGTGAAGGATGGCTCTTCAAGTCAACAGAACAACGGTCGTGACGATACTGAGGATGGAACAGTAACTAAGTTCCAAAACTAGTTTATAGTTAAATAAGAAGAACAATATGAGGTGAGTGATAAAAAGTTTTACCTAAATGAATATACCTCATAGTGTGAATTCCTAAAATATGTAATTTTATATATTTTCAGTTTACTGTTTTTGGAAGGTCAAGAGTCCCTGTAATGCACAATATTAATACACTCAGGAAAGTTATCTGAATAAAATTTCTGCCTTGGTTTAAATGACTTACCTCCTGTGTGAGTCTGAGGAAGAGTTTCTCAGCCGTCTGAACAAGCTGCAGATCTTTATATCTGTGTGAAATCTCCTCAACCAAAATCCTCAACACTTCTTCATCCACGTGCTTTGGCTTCAAGTCTAATATCCTGTTGTATGCCTTCATCGCCTGCAATAACATCCATTTAACTTATTACATACAATGGAGTGGGGCATGCCGTAGCTTAGTGGTTAAGGCACTGTGCTACAAGTCGGAAGGTCGAGGGTTCAAGTCCTGGTGGGGTCAGGATTTTTAAACTGACCAAAACCTTCTGGCGGCACTATAGCCCTGGGGTCGACTCAGTCTCTAACGAAAATGAGTACCAGACGCTTGTTCTGGGGGTAAAGGCAGCCGTCATGCAGGGCTAACAACCCGGCTGACATCAAGTCCCGATTGTCTACAAAAAGTGGGAGCCTTAACCTCCTACTACCCCAAGAGCCTCCCGAGGCCTGTAGTGGGATTGCTTTACTTTACAATGGAGTACAATAATTGATTTTCTAGCCAACAATGGTAGCAAAATTCTCTCCAACCCAACTTCTACTTCAAGAAAGATATCAAATAAATATATCAATAAACTTCTCCTTTTATAAAATGCTGGAAGAAATACTACTAATTTTGATGGTGAAATTGAAGCTATTAATTTCTCGCTTAAGAACATTTTTAATTGGCTACAACACTGCAAAAATATTGTCATTCTATCAGATTCCAATGCCGCAATTCAGACCATAGCATTAACCATGTATACAAAAATAGGGAAAATATTAGAAATACAAAACATGATTCAGACTAATTAAAACATTTAGGGTCGTATCTATGAACGCATTAGACCGTAAAAGTTTTTCTCTGCTGAGAAAGTTGCATCCAAAGACGCTTTTGCATACTCAAAAATCTGTTCATGCGATAATAATTGTCGAAATTCCTAAGCTATCTGGCAAGGTGACTTTACAGAGATGGAATCGTGAGCAACCCGATGTAGTTTGAAACCTTGCCGCGTACCTTGCTGCTTTATCCAATATGTCAGACCTTGAAGACTTCGATCATGTTTTCGGTATACGCAGAGAAGAGGAATTTGATAGAGTCTACCAAAGAATTCAACTGGAAACAGGAGAATCGGCGTAATATCGCATGATGCAGATGTCGTATACGGTATTATTTGTGGGATGCAAGCGTAAATGCGTTCCTCTAGCAGACAAAAATAACGGAAGTGGTTTTATTGCTGAGAATTCTGGGTAATTTCTTGCCAATATTACGAAAATGATGACTTTCATGCATGACCAGTTAGTGGGTCGCTAATTCAATCTTTGCACTTGCTCGTGGAAAGTCAGCTGACCGATGATTGGAAGTAATTTGAGTAGAGACTAATGTTCATATTTTAAAGAGAAAAATTATACGCTCAGACCGGGACTTGAACCCGGGACCCTTGGTTTTCTAGTCCAAGTGCTCTACCATTTGAGCTACCTGAGCAAGTACCGATCTAAACGCAAATCTTTCTCTATATACGTTGAAATTCCCGCCCACCAAATGCTTTGAAGCCTTTGCTTCTATCTTTGCAAATGGCGGCTCCTATATTAAGAAGACATATTTGGGAATTATACATTACATTATAAATGCCAGTACGGCTATTTTCGATGTTTTTATTATTAATTTCATACATCTCAATGATCGGTACTTGCTCAGGTAGCTCAAATGGTAGAGCACTTGGACTAGAAAACCAAGGGTCCCGGGTTCAAGTCCCGGTCTGAGCATATAATTTTTCTCTTTAAAATATGATTTATCCATCATTGAGATGTATGAAATTAATAATAAAAACATCGAGAGACTAATGTATTTGCATGCAGCCCTCAGTCTGTTCATTCTTACCTCTTAGAGTTGTTTTTGTTGAACATATGTTTCAGAGCTTCTTAGCCCCATCGTCAGAGATTACAAACTGAACTTTCTCATGTTGTCGGCCCTGACTCTTGAATCCTGTCTCTCTGCCTCTGGTCCAATGAATTTACTAATGAGGTTCCTTTCTGCAGGAATTTCAAAGTTCATAATTCTTTCCTTGTTCTTCTGTATATAGATTTTTTCCCATATGGTGAGTTCATTTTTGTTTTCTAGCTGTTTTAATAATTCTGTGTTTACATCTATTTTGTGCATTTTTGACCAAACATGAGCAGCCACTGCAGATTTTTCTACTTCCTCTTTTTTGCATTCCTTATGTGTTCTTTAGTTCTAATGGTTAAATTTCTTTTTCTTTTCCCTATGTATATCTTATCACAGTATTTACATAAGTAAAATAAATTTTTTTCATAAAATTGTGAATTACTGAATATATTTTTGCCGAGTTGCCTATTAAAATTTGGCCACTAGTATGTTTAATTAAAATAAAATTAATTTTGTTTAGTTGTTTCTTGACTCACCTCATACTTCTGAACAACGTTGTGAATGTGAACAGCATTGAGAATGTCACAAATACTGTGATGAAATCTAGATCTGTGAGGGAGTTAAGAAGTATGAGGTGAGTCAAGAAACAACTAAACAAAATTAAAATAAACTTCATAGTGTTATTTCCTACCTACATAACTTTATAATTAATTAATTTATTCAAAATAATTTGATTCACTTGTTATTAAAATAAATTATAATCCAGTTCGCAGAAATCGATGTATAGAGCTTCAAAAGTTTTGGTTGCCATTGCACACTTGGCCGTAAACCTCCTTGCGGCTACAGCAGGCTGTGAAATCAATCAGTAACAAAATGGCAGTAAGCATGTATTTATTGTTTTATATCATTTCCCTCGCAGCGGGAAGTAAAACCACTGCCCTGTATGTATACTACGTACAATGTATATACAAAATATATCCAAAAGGTAGTGTTAATATACATTATACGAAACAAATCACTGCATTTTAAATGAACTGAACTTTATTTGAAACAATATAAAACAATACATACGTACTTACTGCCATTTTATTACTGATTGGTGTCACAGCCTGCTGTAGCCGCGAAGAGGTTTATGACCAATGGGAACCAAAACTTTTCAAGCTCTATACATTGATTTCTGCGAACTGGATTATAATTTATTTTAATGACAAGTAAATCAAATTATTTTGAATAAATAAATAAATTGTATTTTAATTAAACATACTGGCAGCCGAATTTTAATAGGCAACTCGGCAAAAATGTATTCACTAATTCACAATTTTATGAAAAAATTGATTTTGTTCATACATTCAATAAACGTAGTAATCTTGCAGCCAGATCTCGGACTATATGGAACCCTTGGATTTGTCAGTTTGGGAAAAGATATACATTCAGAAGAACAAATTTAGATCCATGAATTCCATGATCTCCAGATTAACTAAAGTTAAACTGTATAATACAGTAATAAGACCGATTGTCACTTATGGCTGTGGGTACTGAAGGAGTCTGATAAACAAAAACTATTAATTATATTTGAAGAGAAAAATTTTCGCCTAGACCGAGACTCGAACCCGGGACCCTTGGCTTTCCGGGCCAAGTGCTCTACCAACTGAGCTACCGAGGCGAGTTACGATCTAGACGCAAATTTTTCTCTTATATACGTTGTAATTCCAACGTTCAGTTGGTAGAGCACTTGGCCCGGAAAGCCAAGGGTCCCGGGTTCGAGTCTCGGTCTAGGCGAAAATTTTTCTCTTCAAATATAATTTATCTTTCAGTGAGAAATGTTAATCAATAATAAAAACATCATTAAAAACTATTAATCTTTGAAAGGAAGATCTTACAGAGAATTTTTGGACCAATTAGAGAAAGCGATGGCACATGGCGTATATGAATGAACTCTGAATTAAATCATCTAATACGAAATAAAAATGTAATAAACCACATTAAAGCTCAAAGACTGCGCTGGTTTGGACATATAAATAGAATGCAGGAAGACAAGCTTGTAAGAAGAATATACAAATGGAAACCAATATGCACCAGAACAGCTGGATGCCCTAAACAAAGATGGAATGATGATGTTATAAAAGATATATTAGAAATGAAAATTGGAAATTGGCCAATCTACGAGGGCGGATCGGAAAGTAACGCACAATAATTTTTTTCTGCCTTGGTATTGCAGCTAGAATGTTGAAATTTCACAGAGATATAGTTTGAAGTTTTCACTACAGATGGTATTTTTTTCTCAGGTGCACCTCTTGCGAGAGAAGCTTGAACTATGCAACAAAGATGGCGCGCATGCTACAGTCGTCCACCTGTGAGGAACAGAGAAGTGTTGTTCGATTTTTGTGGGCCAAAGGGCATAAACCCAGTGAAATTCACAGGGACATGTGTGGCGTGTATGGGGATGATTGTATGGACCGTAGCAATGTCTCCAGGTGGTGCACATTCTTCCAAGAGGGACGCGTGAACCTTAGTGATTCGCCACGCTCTGGCCGGCCGACAACAGCAGCAATCCCGCAGAATGTCAGAGGCATTGAGGCGGCAATTCTGAACGACCGGCGTGTGCAACTTATCGCAGAAGTTCAACATTTCCTATGGTGCGGTGTACGATATTGTTCATGAAAATTTGAAATTCCGTAAAGTTAGTGCTCGCTGGGTGCCTAAGAACCTGACAGACAACCACAAGGGCCAGCGAATGATGGCAAGCTTGGACCACTTAACGCGGTACACTGCACAAGGACATGACTTTCTGGAAGGAATCGTCACAGGTGATGAGTCGTGGGCGTACCACTACACGCCAGAAACAAAGCAGGCATCAATGGAGTGGAAACATGCTGGTTCCCCAGTAAAGAAAAAATTCAAAGTGACTCAATCTGCCAGGAAAGTGCTTGTGACATTGTTCTGGGATATGCATGGTGTTTTATTGGTGGACTTTGCTGAACACGGGACCACTGTGAATGCTGCGGCCTACATTAAAACTTTGGTGAAGTTGCGTCGTGCTATTCGTGACAAACGTCACAACATTAACGTTAAACTTCTTCATGACAATGCTCGCCCCCATGTTGCTGCTGTCGTTCGTCAGAAAATCGCCGAATTTGGTTGGGAGGTGCTCCAGCATCCACCATACAGTCCGGATCTTGCACCATCGGACTTTCATCTGTTTGGTCCCATGAAGAAATTCCTGGCCGGCAAACGCTTTGAGACAGATGTGGAAGTGAAATCAGCAGTGTGCAGATGGCTACACTCCAACCAAACGGACTTCTACGAACAGGGCATATTGAAACTGGTAACACGATGGGAAAAATGTGTTGAGAAAGTTGGTGACTATGTCGAAAAGTAGGTAAAAGATGTAAGTTCATTTGTGATTTTTTTCCTTTTTTTTTACTATTAAACTTTTTAAAAAAAAATTATTGTGCGTTACTTTCCGATCCGCCCTCGTATATCCAGAATAGATCCAGGTGGAGAAAAATTGTTGAGGAAACCAAAACTTCAATCAGGTCGTAGAACCGCATGCAAGTACATTAGTCTCTACTCAAATTACTTCCAATCACCGGTGAGCTGACTTTCCGTGAGCAAGTGCAAAGATCAAATTAGCGACCCACTAACTGGTCATGCATGAGTCATCGGTTTTCATAATATTGGCAAGAAATTACCCAGAATTCTCAGCGATAAAACCACTTCTGTTATTTTCGTCTGCTAGAGGAATGCATTTATGCTTGCGTCCCACAAATAATACCGTATATGATGACGTCTGCGTCGCGCAATATTAAGCTAATTCTCCTGTTTTACCAGTTGAATTCTTTGGTAGACTCCATTATATTCCTCATCTCCGCGTATACCGAAAACATGATCGAAGTCTTCAAGGTCCGACATCTTGGATAAAGCAGCAAGGTACGCGGCAAGGTTTCAAACTACATCGGTTATCATTGGGTTGCTCACGATTCGTTCTCTGCAAAGTCACCTCGCCAGGTAGCTTAGGAATTTCGACAATTATTATCGCATGAACAGATTTTTGAGTATGCAAAAACGTCTTTGGATGCAACTTTTTCAGCAGAGAACGACTTTTATGGTCTAATGCGTTCATAGATACGACCAGTAGTCGCATACTAAAGAAGAAGAATTTTGAAGTTCCCGGCGAGCAAGATTTGATCTCAAAGTTCATTAAATCAACACCGCATGGAAGACGAGGATGTGGACCAAAGTTCGACAGCCGTACAGATGAGAGAGATGCCTCTTGAAACTGCAGTACTGTGCTTCAAGGTGCGATATGATTAACTTTTTATTAATTACTATTATTTTTCTCTTATTCTAACTGGTTTGCATCAACTAGTGCATAAAAGTCACAAGTACCTCATACAACTGGCCGACATCCACGCTCACAATCATGTAGTTGTCCCACAGTTTCCAGTTCTCATAGTTCCATTTGAGTGCCTCTTGTAGCGTCTTCCAAGCTCGCTGTTTCTGGTTTAACTTTACGTAAGCTTTTGACAGGTTATTCCAGGCTTCAAAACTCTGAAATACAAACAATCCATCTTTGTTTATTTAACTTTCACAGGGAAAGATCACTATAAGGTTTAATTTAAGAATTAAATTAATGTTTTTATTACCTCACCTCATGTCCTTTCCTTCCATACTGCAGTTTCGGAGCTTATCTCCATCATCAGTAGCCTCTGGTTGACCGGAGTTATCATTTCTTGGCAGTTTTCTTCTTACTTCTATCGGTGGACCAGAGGTTCATCGGTTCACCGAAAGAAGTAAGAAGAAAACCGCCAAGAAACGACATAACACCAGTCGACCAAAGGCTACTGAGGATGGAGATAAGCTCCGAAACTGCAGTCTAGAAGAAAAAGGATATGAGGTGAGGTAATAAAAAAACATTAATCTTTGTTAATAAATTAATGAGTCATTTTTACATCTTACCTCATATTTCATGTTTTATCAAACACGGTAACTATAGTTTTCAAATGATCTTGTCATTCATTTTCAACCGCCATTAATCTTTGTATTGTATTGTAAGCCCATGTTTTCCCTTTACAGAGATTTAGGCGCTCTCCCCCTACAGGGAAGAATTTGAACCATACTAATTTAGTTACACTTGTTTTCGTATAGATGTCTTTATGAGTGGTCCGTGGTCAGCGTTCCGCCTCATACTGACATCTAGGAAACCAAGGTAGTACTAAGTAAAGGTAAAGTGATCCCGCTACAGGCCTCACGAGGCCCTTGGGGTGGTAGGAGGTTAAGGCTCCCACTTTTTGACAATCGGCACTTGATGTCAGCCGGGTTGTCAGCCCTACGTGACGGCCGCCTTTACCCCAGAACAAGCGTCTGGTACTCATTTCAGTTAGAGGCTGAGTCGACCCCAGGGCCATAGTGCCGCCAGAAGGTTTGGGTCAGTTTAAAAATCCTGACCCCACCGGGACTCGAACCCTCGACCTTCTGGCTTGTAGCGCAGTGCCTTAACCACTACGCTACGGCGTGCCCCCCAAGGTAGTACTAGGACGGTAAAAATTCAGTAAATTTTGCTTAGAGGCCTTTCATGCAGGCTTAAGGATCTTTTACGAGCCTAAAAATCTTTAGGCTCGGGACCCACGGCTTAAAGTCCCTCCCGGAGGACCTGCTCCTTGGATTTTTCCATCCTAAAAAAATCCATCAACCCCGGCCGTATTTGAACCTGCGACCCTCGGGACCAGAGGCAAGGAGCATAACCACTAGTCTAATGCCGATGTTATAATTCAAATTTTAACACTTGCAATGATGTACAAATTATTATTTTAAAAGAAAAATTAATGTCTGATCTGGGATTTGAACCCGAGAGCTCTAGATTCATACAGTTTTCCACTACTATTTAAATTATAACATTGGAATATTAAGCTTTGTTGGTATAATAGTTGTGCAAAATTTTCATAAAAATGTCTTCTTGAATTAAAACCCATTGTGAACGAATATTCTCTGCCTCGGACAATAAGAGAATTGTATACGAGACAGAAAAATTAATATTTTGAAAAGAAAAATTAATGCTTGAGAGAAGCGTTATGATTTACTAAGGCCGTGTCCAAAAAATTATCTGCCTTTTTAATTGCTAGGCACAGAAATCAAAGCCAGAATCCAGCAATGGCAACCCACTGTACAGAATAGATGATCTCCCTGGCTGAGTAAGAGCTGAGTGAAGTGAGGCAGGACGTTGCATGGACGACCAGCTAGTGAGGGTTATCCCATTTACCAATTCAAGAGTTACATTACTTCCCTGTATACCTTATCCGCTCTTAGAGTGATCCTAACATAAACAAACACCAATTGTATCCTTCCGCCATTCGCGCCACAATTACTGTCACATTGACAGGGAGCACGTGTGAAGTATATAAGACATGTTATCGTTAAATGGGATAGATTACAAGAAAGCTGGTGAGATTTTTCACTGAACTTATGATATACTTTTAAAATAACTGTTTTGTTTACCACTAGTCAAAGGTTTACCAAACTTGTGTTTCAAAAATTTATATGGCGACACAGCAACAGAGGACTCTACACTTTCATTTTGTTGCAACAGAATCGACTCATGCATGACTCAAATGCATCATCCATATGTAATAAACTATTTTAATTTATTTAACATTTTCCAATACTGTTATTTTAACACAGTTCCAATAATGGATCATGTTATAATGATATTGTGAAAAGAAAAATTAATGTCTGAACCAGGAACTGTGAACCTCTGGAATGGTGTACTGGGCTGCACACTAGTCTGGGGAACTAGAGGTCCACGGTTCGATAACTGGTTCAGAGATTAATTTTTCTTTTTATAATATTATATTTTTATTTAACTTTCAAAGGAGGAAAAAAAAAAAAACACTATGAGGTTTAATTTAAGAATTAAATTAATGTTTTTATTACCTCACCTCACATCCTTTTTCTTCTAGATTGCAGTTTCGGAGCTTATCTCCATCATCAGTAGCCTCTGGTCGACCTGTGTTATGTAGTTTCTTGGCAGTTTTCTTCTGCCTTCTAATGGTGGACCGATGAACCTCTGGATCAAGTCAAAATTTGCGGGAGTTTCGAAATAAATGAGTTTATCTTTCTTGTTTTTTTTTTTTGGATGTGGATTTTTTTCGTCCCGCGCCGTAGCCAAGCGGTTAAGGTAGGAAGCCTTGGCGCAGAGCTACGGGACTTGCGCTGGTTCGAGTCTCCATGGGGGAAGAAATTTTCTCATGGTATTTCGGCCAGTATGGGACCGGTGCCCACCCAGCATCGTGAGGCAATTGGGTAGCTACAATAAGTAGCGGCTCCAGGTTGAGGAACCAGCTATAACGGCTGGGGGACTCGACATGCTAACCACATGTCACCCCTACACTGGCTGTTGATCATCTACCTCTGTGATTGACACATGTGGATGTGAAGGGCCAGCAGCCGGCTGGTAAAAGGGCAACCGCTGAAAGTGGAAAGACCCTCAATCGGAATCGGATTTTTTTCCCCCAGACCGTGAGTTCTTTCTGTTTATCTGTGTGTTTGATTAGGCTAACGTTTGTATCGATTAAATGTTTTTTAGACCAAGCATGGGCTGCTACAGCTGACTTGTCCATGATAGAAGGAAAAAGAAAACCGCCAATAAACGACGTAACACCGGTTGATGAGAGGCTACTGATGATGGAGATAAGGTCCGAAACTGCAGTCTAGAAAAAAAAAAGGATATGAGGTGAGGTAATAAAAACATTAATTTAATTCTTAAACTATTTTAAGTTGTAATTATTGATTAGGTATATTTTAAAATATTTTCTGTTTTGAATATTATTATTATTTTCATTCACGAAGAATAACAAGAATATTCAGAGGACATATTTTTAATTTAATGAAGGGAACTACTTTTTCACGTACTTATTGTTTCTACTTCATACGTGGATGTTAATAACCAATGAAAAGCGAGCAGGTCACATGGTTTTGTTTTGATAAGGATCACTTTAAGAATGGATAGCTTTTAGTTTAAATGAGAGGTCTGGCACTGAATTTTAGTGCCTTGCAGTTAAAAAAAGGCAGATAATTTTTTGGGCACGGTCTTGATAAATCACAACGCTTCTCTGGAAAAAATTTTGAGGTAGGTTTCGGCATGAAATGGTTGAAAGATCCCTTGTTAGATGAAGACAATCTCGAGAAACTTACCTCTGGGTCGAGAGAGCAATATCTCTGATAAGCTGAGGCACAGAGTGACCAGTTCTCTTGATCGAGAGCAGCGAACCCAAGTCTGAACCACAGAGACACCTGCAGACTGTTGATGGACAGCGACTGCTGGAGATGTGGGATGCTTTCAGCGTACTGCAACCAACACAACATTACTGACCTCTTAAACACAGTGTTTCATTTAATTTTTAAGAATTAACAATATCATTCTTGGGTATTTGAATTCAGCCACTTCTTCAATTTTTTTCTCACTTGTCATTTTTAACCAATTTAGATTTTTAATTAAAATTCTTCTAAATAACAAGCCACCAGATGATGTGTTGAACAAAGGTTTTGACGCTCAAGATTGTATAAATAAAAGAAAAATTTGCATTTAGATCGGAGGCCTAGGTAGATAGTGGGAAGCTGGAAGGAAAATCGCTTAAAAGCTAAATGGTTGTCATTTTATACTACTGCTGCTCTTGACCAGTGTAGGGATGTGGCGACCCCATTGGGTTTACCAATGCAATCAGCCTAACCGAGTATTGGCGGGAGATACCCAATGCTAGTGACTAGGGGAGGAAATGCCCCTACTCTACCCCAGGTCTGGATGCCAAGATGGCAACCCCATCACCGGAATCGGAAGCTGTGGGCGGATAACCTGCACTTCTTAAACCGTATTATCAAAGAAACCAAGCCGGAATGCTCAATTGTTGACAACCTTTAGCATGAGGCATTGGCAAACAACAGAGTTCATATGCTTCCCAGTGGAGTGTTACCTTCTTCTTGTTGAAGTAGAAGAGCCCCCAGTGTCGCTGAGCCTGTCCGCTCTTGAATTCTGACAACTCCCAGGCTTTCTCATAGCAGCTCGTGTCATCTGTTGCATCTCCAAGCAAACACCACAACCTCACAGTCTCTTTCTTCTTCAGTTCCTGAAGGATCACTTCCGATGCCTGCAACACACAATATTTCAACATTATGAGATCCATTTTAATAAATTGAATTGAACCAGTAACACCTTACATCTTATTTTGATACAATTCCTCAGAACATTAATGAAGTCAAAGTCAAAGTGAAAAGCCCAGCGACCCGCTTTAAAAATAGCAGATGGTGAGCATTTCTTCGGCCCACTGGTGAGTGAGCTCCGGGTTCCAAGACAGAGAAGACAGAGTCCATTTGCTCCGGCAAGTTGAGTAATTAGTTTATTAAATTAATGTTGGGAAGTAAACATTATGTGGTATAATCGGAGAAAATTTTGTTTAAACAACTCACCTCATAGGATTTATGCTTCCATTATACCGCGGTTTCAAACACAGTCGTGTTCATACTCAGCCATAACTCGACTGATGAAGAATTTCATCGGTCGGAGTTATGGCTGAAGATGAACACGACTGTGTGAAACTGCGGTATCATGGAAGCATGAATCCTGTGAGGTGAGTTGTTTAAACAAAATGTTCTCCGATGAATTTTAATGAGTAATTAGTATTGATGATATGTGATGTGATATGGAGGCTGATGACCAGCAGCAGCGATGTCCCCGGCTCCATTCCTGATAATTTATTCTATTTAATTTAAAATGTTTAATTGTGATATTTTTTGTGGGTGTTTTCTTTTAATTTCATTATTTTTTTTTAAGTCAGTGAGCAGCTTTCTTAGTCAAGTAGCTACGCGAGGCTAGCTTGACGTTGAAAGGTCGAGAAGTGCGACCGGTTTTTTATGTTTTTAATGTTGGTATTAATGTTTTATACATTTTATTTTTAGCTTTTTTGTGAAGTATCCCCTGAGGCAATCAGACAGCCGCATTGGTCACCGTGAACAATAGGAAGTAACATTATGAGGTTCTTCTTAATAAATAAGGTGAATCTGATTACATATTACCTCAAAATAAATATTTGTTTTTATTTTATTTTTATGTTCAGTTGTTTTTGACTCACCTCATACTTAACTCCTTCGCAGACTCGAGTTTTGTCACAGCATTTGTGACATTCTCAATACTACATCTCGAACACAACTGACGTCCAACAGTTTCCTCTCCTGTAGATTGATTTCTGCGCCATCTGATGGCTGACCGATGAACCTCCAGATCAATCCCATCTCCTTTTCACCGGGTATTTCAAAATTCATAATTATGTTTTTTTTTAAATACCCGGTGAAAAGGAGAGGAGTTTGATTTGGAAGTTCATCGGTCAGCCATCAGATGGCGCAGAAATCAATCTACAGGAGAGGAAACTGTTGGACGTCAGTTGTGAACGTAATACAGCATTGAGAATGTCACAAATGAAGTGAAGAAACTCGAGTCTGCTTGGGAGTTAAGAAGTATGAGGTGAGTCAAAAACAACTCAACATAAATTAAAATAAACTTCATAGCGTTATTTCCTACCTACATAACTTAATAAATATTTGTGATTTATATAAACATGTTTTAATATATATTTGAAGAGAAAAATTTTCGCCTAGACCGGGACTCGAACCCGGGACCCTTGGCTTTCCGGGCCAAGTGCTCTACCAACTGAGCTACCGAGGCGAGTTACGATCTAGACGCAAATTTTTCTCTTATGTACGTTGTAATATAATTTATCCTTCAATGAGAAGTGTTAAATTAATAATAAAATCGTCAATTGAAGCCCTACTGGCTATAAAGTAGTGTTAAATTCCCAATAAATGTCTTCTTAACTAAGAAGCCGCCATTTGCAAAGATAGAAGCTATGGTTTCAAGCATTTGGCGCGAGGGAATTACAACGTACATAAGAGAAAAATTTGCGTCTAGAATGTAATTCGCCTCGGTAGCTCAGTTGGTAGAGCACTTGGCCCGGAAAGCCAAGGGTCCCGGGTTCGAGTCCCGGTCTAGGCGAAAATTTTTCTCTTCAAATATAATTTATCCTTCAATGAGAAGTGTTAAATTAATAATAAAATCGTCAATGTTTTAATATGCTATGTATCATCTGAACCAGCTGATGATTAGGTTGTCTCAAGATATAAAGGAGGTTTTTTTTTCGCAAAATCAAATATGCATACCCTCTACTTTTTCTGTTTGACCTTAATAACTCAAATAACAAATATTATTGTGATTGGATGATGATAACCCGTGCAAAACATAAGACATGAAAATTTGTACTGGGTTAGTATAGAAGGATTTGAGAACTAGAAGTTTATTTAGTAAATAAAACATCAATATGACCAAAACATACATAAGAGAAAAATTTGCATCTAGATCGTAACTCGCCTCGGTAGCTCAGTTGGTAGAGCACTTGGCCCGGAAAGCCAAGGGTCCCGGGTTCGAGTCCCGGTCTAGGCGAAAATTTTTCTCTTCAAATATAATTTATCCTTCTATGAGAAGTGTTAAATTAATAATAAAAATCGTCAATAGAAGCCCTACTGGCTATAAAGTAGTGTTAAATTCCCAATAAATGTCTTCTTAACTAAGAAGCCGCCATTTGCAAAGATAGAAGCTATGGTTTCAAGCATTTGGCGCGAGGGAATTAAAACATACATAAGAGAAAAATTTGCGTCTAGATCGTAACTCGCCTCGGTAGCTCAGTTGGTAGAGCACTTGGCCCGGAAAGCCAAGGGTCCCGGGTCCGAGTCCCGGTCTAGGCGAAAATTTTTCTCTTCAAATATAATTTATCCTTCTATGAGAAGTGTTAAATTAATAATAAAAATCGTCAATAGAAGCCCTACTGGCTATAAAGTAGTGTTAAATTCCCAATAAATGTCTTCTTAACTAAGAAGCCGCCATTTGCAAAGATAGAAGCTATGGTTTCAAGCATTTGGCGCGAGGGAATTAAAACATACATAAGAGAAAAATTTGCGTCTAGATCGTAACTCGCCTCGGTAGCTCAGTTGGTAGAGCACTTGACCCGGAAAGCCAAGGGTCCCGGGTTCGAGTCCCGGTCTAGGCGAAAATTTTTCTCTTCAAATATAATATAACTATTTATTATTTTACAATAAAAAACACTATTGTTCAAATTTTCTTTTCAAAGTTAGCAAGTACTGACATTATATTTGAAAAGAAAAATATACGCCTAGACTAGGGATTGACTCTCTATGTCAATGCTCTTCCAAGTGAGCTACCTAGGCCTCCAATCTAAACATGCATTTTTCTCTTATACATAGTTAATTCTCTAACCACAAATGCTACGAGCCGCTGCTATGATTTTTGCAAATGGCTGCTTCTTTTATTAAGAAGACTTTTTATTGGGAATTTAAACATTACTTATAAAGCCAGTAGTGCTTCTTTCAATGGTTTTATTTATTTGTTTTTAAACATCTTAATGATGGACAAGTTATATTTCTGTTCAAATATAATTTGTCCATTGTGGCGTGTTATACCTCCACTCTGACTTAACAATATGTGGCGAATGAACCACCTTCACTGCTACTGCTACCTTCCGGGATCGTTGGGTTATGACTATGCTGTACTTAGTAACGTGTTCCTGATATCTAAAGAAGTTATTAATGAGAAAACAGCCTGCCTCGGGCCCATAGAAGGCGGCTAACAATTCATCTTTCTTTTCCAGTTGAACGTGCATATAAATATAAATACTGATTATAAATTGCATAAAATGAAATAACTTCGTTACAGGATAGAGAACAATGATTACTCTTAAATAACAACAAGGGGCGTAATATAAAAGTTAAGCTTTTAATGAAAAAAATGTTGATTGTAAAAACAAAGTGTTGATTGTAAAAACAAAGTAATAAATGAATAACAAAAGATTGATCTTCGATCAATCGATCAGACATAGATAATAACAAAGTATAACTGAATAAATAACATACCATACAAACTGTCACACTCATACATGTCCAAACTCCATTGGAATTCCTTTTTCCATGCTTGATTGGACTAACTCAAATCCGACCATTCCTCGGTCACAATCCACTTGTTTATCTTATAAATCACCATGTTAACTTTGCCGATGCATGGTGCACTTAAGCTGGATTCGGATACTGAATCCACTTCTACACAACATAACGCCACTTGCTAGGCCGATCGAATGATAAGGTTCGTTGAGATTACCAAGCTTATAAAAGGTTCGCAAGTAGAGGGGATGAGCGCTATAAAGATGCGCGGGGGAAAGGGTAAAAGGGAAGGGGTAGCCACACGGAACAAAGGACATTGGCAGGCTTCATAAATGTTCTGGAGGAGCACAAAGATGAATAACTGAACCGCAAAAAGGTACTTTCGGTTCACCATCATTAAGATGTTTAAAAACGAATAATAAAACCATTGAAAGTACTGACATGTTTGGAAGTAAGTCGGCACAGGGTGCCGTGGGCCTACGTACACCAAATTGTACTTACAATTGTTTCAACATTATACAAATAAATTAAGAGGGTGTGCGTTAAAAGTAAAACACTTCATTTTTTTTGGGACACCCTATTGATGGTGGTCTTCCGTGGCATATCGAAACAGAACACAACCTATTTATTCTTCTTCTTCTTCCTTCCAAGTATTAGGCCAAGGCCTGTTACGATCCTGTAGAAAATTTTCCCTCCAACGTTTGAGGGAAATTCTCGTATAAGACTTGAAAGCATAATAATAGTCCCTTCGATTGGTTGCTGGCCAAAGGAAGGCAAGACCAGTGATGGGGCTGCCATCTTATAGCCTCTGGTCAGGCTTTTCTGGAGAAGAAAAGAAAATAAAGTAAAGAAGAAATGGAAGAAAGGAAAGACTCCCTAGCCCTCGGATGCCCTAATAGCATTGGGGGTCGAAAAAAAAAGAGTTAACCAAGAGAGGTTAGATAGTAAAGTAAAAGAGTGCAAAACACAAGTAAGTGGAAGAAATGTTTTGCACAGCTTGGGCACCTTGTGGTCGCCATCCACATATCCCCTAGATGAGGACCCCTGAGGGTACCTATTTATTAAGAACATCATAATGTTCCTCACTATCATAATTTATCAATACATTAATCGAACCCAGGAAGCAGGAACCAGCAAGGCAGACATTAAAAACGGCCTTCAAATGTCGGATCTGACACTTACCTTGTGTCTCATGTTCAGCACATTGTAACACATGATAACTTTGTCCCACATCTGCAGTCGCAGGTAAACTTCAAGTGCAGTCTTCACTATACCCAGTGATACCAACTGATCAGCATGTTGTGCCTCCACTGACCACCTCGGTGGTAAATACGACATGAAGAACATGTAATGTCTCAGTAACACATCTGGTGCTTCTCTTGCCGAACTATGCACCAGTTCCTGCAACAACAAAAAAAAATCTGTAAACAAAATACAGGGTAAATCATTTGAAGAGAAAAATTATATGCTCAGACTGGGACTCGAACCCAGGACCTAGACCAATGCTCTACCGACTGAGCTATCTGGGCAAGTTCCAATCTAAACACAAATTTTTCTCTTATATGCATTGTTAATTCCCGTGCACCAAATGCTATGAAACCTTTGCTTCTATCTTGCAAATGGTGGCTTCTTTATTAAGTAGGAATTTTACATTACATTATAAAGCCAGTATGGCTTCTTTCGATGTTTTTATTATTCATTTCATACATTTCAGTGATGGATAAATCATATTTGATTCGAACCTTCCAATTGGATCCTTCCAATGGAAGGAGCGAAGGACGGCTGTTCAAGACAACAGAACAAAGGTCGTAACTATACTGAGGATGGAACAGAAACTATGTTCCTCTTCTTCTTCTTCCTTCCAAGTATTAGGCCAAGGCCTGTTACGATCCTACAGAAAATTTTCCCTCCAGCATTTCATAGGACGGCCCAGTGATCTTTGTCTTCATGCTTTGGCTGTCATTAGTTTGATCCTTCCGGGAAATTCTCATATAAGACTTGAAAGCATAATAATAGTCCCTTCAATTGGTTGCTGGTCAAAGGAAAGCAAGACCAGTGATGGGTCTGCCATCTTATAGCCTCTGGTCAGGCTTTTCTGGAGAAGAAAAGAAAATAAAGAAAAGAAGAAACGGAAGAAAGGAAAGACTCCCTAGCCCTCGGATGCCCTAATAGCATCGGGGTCGAAAAAAACAAGAGTTAACCAAGAGAGGTTAGATATTAAAGTTAAAAGAGTGCAAAGCACAAGTAAGTGGAAGAAATGTTTTGCTCAGCTTGGGCACCTTGTGGTCGCCATCCACATATCCCCTAGATGAGGACCCCCTGTTCCGAAACTAGTTTATAGTCAAATAAGAACAATATGAGGTGAGTGATAAAAAATTCTACCTAAATATATTTTTCTCTTCAAATATGAAGTCTTCTTGTTTAAGAAGCTGCTAGATGGCATTAGTGGAACAACGTTCACTGCTTTCTTGCACATGGTAATTGTATTAGTATAGAGAAAAATCTGTGAATAAATTGGAAGCCTAATATCTTAGATAAAGAGCGCTGATGTACAAGAATAGAGACAATGGGTTCAAATCCCTATTTAGGAGCATATTTTTGTTTCACACATAATCATATCCGACAGTTGAATTGGTAATTGGCGAGCGTGTATGTTGCTACCTCTTTAGGCTGACCAATAAACTAGCAAATCAAATCTTTTTCCCTGGGAATTTCAAAATTTGTAACTTTATTCCTTACAAGATCTACAACCAGAAATACAAGGATAACAAAACTGGACCACAAAAATTTAACCAGGAAAACTAATCTAACAAGAATCAAAACACTGGATGTAAAACCCTCCATTTTTACATAAACTTTCTCAAATCTCTCACATCCGTTATCTTATCAAATGTTTATTACAGCACAAAAAAACCTTCAACCCTGACAAGTTAATCTGAGTGAGGACCATTCATTGACGAGTAAGTAAAAGCATTTTTTTAACATTCTTACCTCATATGCTTGTTTAGTTGGACATATGTTTCAGGGCTGTTGCCCCATCTTCAGCTTTGTACAAACTTTTTTTCTTTTCTTCAAGTTGTCAGCCCTGGATCTGTGGAAGAACCCTAAAACATATGTCCGACTAAACAAACATATGAGATAAGAATGTTAAAAAAAAATACAAACTCATATTAAATTAAACCTCATAATGTTACTTCCTAATGATTTTAAAATTAAAGTAAAAGTATTATCCATCTATTTGCAAAGATAGAAGCTATGGTTTCAAGCATTTGGCGCGAGGGAATTACAACGTACATAAGAGAAAAATTTGCGTCTAGATCGTAACTCGCCTCGGTAGCTCAGTTGGTAGAGCACTTGGCCCGGAAAGCCAAGGGTCCCGGGTTCGAGTCCCGGTCTAGGCGAAAATTTTTCTCTTCAAATATAATTTATCCTTCAATGAGAAGTGTTAAATTAATAATAAAAATCGTCATTAGAAGCCCTACTGGCTATAAAGTAGTGTCAAATTCCCAATAAATGTCTTCTTAACTAAGAAGCCGCCATTTGCAAAGATAGAAGCTATGGTTTCAAGCATTTGGCGCGAGGGAATTACAACGTACATAAGAGAAAAATTTGCGTCTAGATCGTAACTCGCCTCGGTAGCTCAGTTGGTAGAGCACTTGGCCCGGAAAGCCAAGGGACCCGGGTTCGAGTCCCGGTCTAGGCGAAAATTTTTCTCTTCAAATATAATTTATCCTTCAATGAGAAGTGTTAAATTAATAATAAAAATCGTCATTAGAAGCCCTACTGGCTATAAAGTAGTGTCAAATTCCCAATAAATGTCTTCTTAACTAAGAAGCCGCCATTTGCAAAGATAGAAGCTATGGTTTCAAGCATTTGGGCGCGAGGGAATTACAACGTACATAAGAGAAAAATTTGCGTCTAGATCGTAACTCGCCTCGGTAGCTCAGTTGGTAGAGCACTTGGCCCGGAAAGCCAAGGGTCCCGGGTTCGACTCCCGGTCTAGGCGAAAATTTTTCTCTTCAAATATAATTTATCCTTCAATGAGAAGTGTTAAATTAATAATAAAAATCGTCATTAGAAGCCCTACTGGCTATAAAGTAGTGTCAAATTCCCAATAAATGTCTTCTTAACTAAGAAGCCGCCATTTGCAAAGATAGAAGCTATGGTTTCAAGCATTTGGCGCGAGGGAATTACAACGTACATAAGAGAAAAATTTGCGTCTAGATCGTAACTCGCCTCGGTAGACTCAGTTGGTAGAGCACTTGGCCCGGAAAGCCAAGGGTCCCGGGTTCGACTCCCGGTCTAGGCGAAAATTTTTCTCTTCAAATATAATTTATCCTTCAATGAGAAGTGTTAAATTAATAATAAGAATCGTCATTAGAAGCCCTACTGGCTATAAAGTAGTGTCAAATTCCCAATAAATGTCTTCTTAACTAAGAAGCCGCCATTTGCAAAGATAGAAGCTATGGTTTCAAGCATTTGGCGCGAGGGAATTACAACGTACATAAGAGAAAAATTTGCGTCTAGATCGTAACTCGCCTCGGTAGCTCAGTTGGTAGAGCACTTGGCCCGGAAAGCCAAGGGTCCCGGTGTTCGACTCCCGGTCTAGGCGAAAATTTTTCTCTTCAAATATAATTTATCCTTCAATGAGAAGTGTTAAATTAATAATAAAAATCGTCATTAGAAGCCCTACTGGCTATAAAGTAGTGTCAAATTCCCAATAAATGTCTTCTTAACTAAGAAGCCGCCATTTGCAAAGATAGAAGCTATGGTTTCAAGCCATTTGGCGCGAGGGAATTACAACGTACATAAAGAGAAAAATTTGCGTATAGCTCGTAACTCGAAAATCGGTGGGGTTAGCTCAGTTGGTATAAGAGCACTTGGCCCGGAAAGGCCAAGGCGCCCGGGGGTTCGGACTCCCGGTCTAGGCGAAGGAAAATTTTTCTCTTAAAAATATTAATTATCCTTCAATGAGAAGTGTTTTAAATTAATAATACACATCGTTCATTAGAAGCCCTACTGGCTATAAAGTAGTGTCAAATTCCCAATAAATGTCTTCTCGTAACTAAGGAAGCCGCCAATTTGCAAAGATCGAAGCTATGGTTTCAAGCATTTGGCGCGAGGGAATTACAACGTACATAAGAGAAAAATTTGCGTCTAGATCGTAACTCGCCTCGGTAGCTCAGTTGGTAGAGCACTTGGCCCAGAAAGCCAAGGGTCCCGGGTTCGAGTCCCGGTCTAGGCGAAAATTTTTCTTTCAAATATAATTTATCCTTCAATGAGAAGTGTTAAATTAATAATAAAAATCGTCATTAGAAGCCCTACTGGCTATAAAGTAGTGTCAAATTCCCAATAAATGTCTTCTTAACTAAGAAGCCGCCATTTGCAAAGATAGAAGCTATGGTTTCAAGCATTTGGCGCGAGGGAATTACAACGTACATAAGAGAAAAATTTGCGTCTAGATCGTAACTCGCCTCGGTTAGCTCAGTTGGTAGAGCACTTGGCCCGGAAAGCCAAGGGTCCCGGGTTCGACTCCCGGTCTAGGCGAAAATTTTTCTCTTCAAATATAATTTATCCTTCAATGAGAAGTGTTAAATTAATAATAAAAATCGTCATTAGAAGCCCTGCTGGCTATAAAGTAGTGTCAAATTCCCAATAAATGTCTTCTTAACTAAGAAGCCGCCATTTGCAAAGATAGAAGCTATGGTTTCAAGCATTTGGCGCGAGGGAATTACAACGTACATAAGAGAAAAATTTGCGTCTAGATCGTAACTCGCCTCGGTAGCTCAGTTGGTAGAGCACTTGGCCCGGAAAGCCAAGGGTCCCGGGTTCGACTCCCGGTCTAGGCGAAAATTTTTCTCTTCAAATATAATTTATCCTTCAATGAGAAGTGTTAAATTAATAATAAAAATCGTCATTAGAAGCCCTACTGGCTATAAAGTAGTGTCAAATTCCCAATAAATGTCTTCTTAACTAAGAAGCCGCCATTTGCAAAGATAGAAGCTATGGTTTCAAGCATTTGGCGCGAGGGAATTACAACGTACATAAGAGAAAAATTTGCGTCTAGATCGTAACTCGCCTCGGTAGCTCAGTTGGTAGAGCACTTGGCCCGGAAAGCCAAGGGTCCCGGGTTCGACTCCCGGTCTAGGCGAAAATTTTTCTCTTCAAATATAATTTATCCTTCAATGAGAAGTGTTAAATTAATAATAAAAATCGTCATTAGAAGCCCTACTGGCTATAAAGTAGTGTCAAATTCCCAATAAATGTCTTCTTAACTAAGAAGCCGCCATTTGCAAAGATAGAAGCTATGGTTTCAAGCATTTGGCGCGAGGGAATTACAACGTACATAAGAGAAAAATTTGCGTCTAGATCGTAACTCGCCTCGGTAGCTCAGTTGGTAGAGCACTTGGCCCGGAAAGCCAAGGGTCCCGGGTTCGACTCCCGGTCTAGGCGAAAATTTTTCTCTTCAAATATAATTTATCCTTCAATGAGAAGTGTTAAATTAATAATAAAAATCGTCATTAGAAGCCCTACTGGCTATAAAGTAGTGTCAAATTCCCAATAAATGTCTTCTTAACTAAGAAGCCGCCATTTGCAAAGATAGAAGCTATGGTTTCAAGCATTTGGCGCGAGGGAATTACAACGTACATAAGAGAAAAATTTGCGTCTAGATCGTAACTCGCCTCGAGCCCGGTAGCTCGTTGGTAGAGCACTTGGCCCGGAAAGCCAAGGGTCCCGGGTTCGACTCCGTCTAGGCGAAAATTTTTCTCTTCAATATAATTTATCCTTCAATGAGAAGTGTTAAATTAATAATAAAAATCGTCATTAGAAGCCCTACTGGCTATAAAGTAGTGTCAAATTCCCAATAAATGTCTTCTTAACTAAGAAGCCGCCATTTGCAAAGATAGAAGCTATGGTTTCAAGCATTTGGCGCGAGGGAATTACAACGTACATAAGAGAAAAATTTGCATCTAGATCGTAACTCGCCTCGGTTAGCTCAGTTGGTAGAGCACTTGGCCCGGAAAGCCAAGGGTCCCGGGTTCGACTCCCGGTCTAGGCGAAAATTTTTCTCTTCAAATATAATTTATCCTTCAATGAGAAGTGTTAAATTAATAATAAAAATCGTCATTAGAAGCCCTACTGGCTATAAAGTAGTGTCAAATTCCCAATAAATGTCTTCTTAACTAAGAAGCCGCCATTTGCAAAGATAGAAGCTATGGTTTCAAGCATTTGGCGCGAGGGAATTACAACGTACATAAGAGAAAAATTTGCGTCTAGATCGTAACTCGCCTCGGTAGCTCAGTTGGTAGAGCACTTGGCCCGGAAAGCCAAGGGTCCCGGGTTCGACTCCCGGTCTAGGCGAAAATTTTCTCTTCAAATATAATTTATCCTTCAATGAGAAGTGTTAAATTAATAATAAAAATCGTCATTAGAAGCCCTACTGGCTATAAAGTAGTGTCAAATTCCCAATAAATGTCTTCTTAACTAAGAAGCCGCCATATGCAAAGATAGAAGCTATGGTTTCAAGCATTTGGCGCGAGGGAATTACAACGTACATAAGAGAAAAATTTGCGTCTAGATCGTAACTCGCCTCGGTAGCTCAGTTGGTAGAGCACTTGGCCCGGAAAGCCAAGGGTCCCGGGTTCGACTCCCGGTCTAGGCGAAAATTTTTCTCTTCAAATATAATTTATCCTTCAATGAGAAGTGTTAAATTAATAATAAAAATCGTCATTAGAAGCCCTACTGGCTATAAAGTAGTGTCAAATTCCCAATAAATGTCTTCTTAACTAAGAAGCCGCCATTTGCAAAGATAGAAGCTATGGTTTCAAGCATTTGGCGCGAGGGAATTACAACGTACATAAGAGAAAAATTTGCGTCTAGATCGTAACTCGCCTCGGTAGCTCAGTTGGGTAGAGCACTTGGCCCGGAAAGCCAAGGGTCCCGGGTTCGACTCCCGGTCTAGGCGAAAATTTTTCTCTTCAAATATAATTTATCCTTCAATGAGAAGTGTTAAATTAATAATAAAAATCGTCATTAGAAGCCCTACTGGCTATAAAGTAGTGTCAAATTCCCAATAAATGTCTTCTTAACTAAGAAGCCGCCATTTGCAAAGATAGAAGCTATGGTTTCAAGCATTTGGCGCGAGGGAATTACAACGTACATAAGAGAAAAATTTGCGTCTAGATCGTAACTCGCCTCGGTAGCTCAGTTGGTAGAGCACTTGGCCCGGAAAGCCAAGGGTCCCGGGTTCGACTCCCGGTCTAGGCGAAAATTTTTCTCTTCAAATATAATTTATCCTTCAATGAGAAGTGTTAAATTAATAATAAAAATCGTCATTAGAAGCCCTACTGGCTATAAAGTAGTGTCAAATTCCCAATAAATGTCTTCTTAACTAAGAAGCCGCCATTTGCAAAGATAGAAGCTATGGTTTCAAGCATTTGGCGCGAGGGAATTACAACGTACATAAGAGAAAAATTGCGTCTAGATCGTAACTCGCCTCGGTAGCTCAGTTGGTAGAGCACTTGGCCCGGAAAGCCAAGGGTCCCGGGTTCGACTCCCGGTCTAGGCGAAAATTTTTCTCTTCAAATATAATTTATCCTTCAATGAGAAGTGTTAAATTAATAATAAAAATCGTCATTAGAAGCCCTACTGGCTATAAAGTAGTGTCAAATTCCCAATAAATGTCTTCTTAACTAAGAAGCCGCCATTTGCAAAGATAGAAGCTATGGTTTCAAGCATTTGGCGCGAGGGAATTACAACGTACATAAGAGAAAAATTTGCGTCTAGATCGTAACTCGCCTCGGTTAGCTCAGTTGGTAGAGCACTTGGCCCGGAAAGCCAAGGGTCCCGGGTTCGACTCCCGGTCTAGGCGAAAATTTTTCTCTTCAAATATAATTTATCCTTCAATGAGAAGTGTTAAATTAATAATAAAAATCGTCATTAGAAGCCCTACTGGCTATAAAGTAGTGTCAAATTCCCAATAAATGTCTTCTTAACTAAGAAGCCGCCATTTGCAAAGATAGAAGCTATGGTTTCAAGCATTTGGCGCGAGGGAATTACAACGTACATAAGAGAAAAATTTGCGTCTAGATCGTAACTCGCCTCGGTAGCTCAGTTGGTAGAGCACTTGGCCCGGAAAGCCAAGGGTCCCGGGTTCGACTCCCGGTCTAGGCGAAAATTTTTCTCTTCAAATATAATTTATCCTTCAATGAGAAGTGTTAAATTAATAATAAAAATCGTCATTAGAAGCCCTACTGGCTATAAAGTAGTGTCAAATTCCCAATAAATGTCTTCTTAACTAAGAAGCCGCCATTTGCAAAGATAGAAGCTATGGTTTCAAGCATTTGGCGCGAGGGAATTACAACGTACATAAGAGAAAAATTTGCGTCTAGATCGTAACTCGCCTCGGTAGCTCAGTTGGTAGAGCACTTGGCCCGGAAAGCCAAGGGTCCCGGGTTCGACTCCCGGTCTAGGCGAAAATTTTTCTCTTCAAATATAATTTATCCTTCAATGAGAAGTGTTAAATTAATAATAAAAATCGTCATTAGAAGCCCTACTGGCTATAAAGTAGTGTCAAATTCCCAATAAATGTCTTCTTAACTAAGAAGCCGCCATTTGCAAAGATAGAAGCTATGGTTTCAAGCATTTGGCGCGAGGGAATTACAACGTACATAAGAGAAAAATTGCGTCTAGATCGTAACTCGCCTCGGTAGCTCAGTTGGTAGAGCACTTGGCCCGGAAAGCCAAGGGTCCCGGGTTCGACTCCCGGTCTAGGCGAAAATTTTTCTCTTCAAATATAATTTATCCTTCAATGAGAAGTGTTAAATTAATAATAAAAATCGTCATTAGAAGCCCTACTGGCTATAAAGTAGTGTCAAATTCCCAATAAATGTCTTCTTAACTAAGAAGCCGCCATTTGCAAAGATAGAAGCTATGGTTTCAAGCATTTGGCGCGAGGGAATTACAACGTACATAAGAGAAAAATTTGCGTCTAGATCGTAACTCGCCTCGGTAGCTCAGTTGGTAGAGCACTTGGCCCGGAAAGCCAAGGGTCCCGGGTTCGACTCCCGGTCTAGGCGAAAATTTTTCTCTTCAAATATAATTTATCCTTCAATGAGAAGTGTTAAATTAATAATAAAAATCGTCATTAGAAGCCCTACTGGCTATAAAGTAGTGTCAAATTCCCAATAAATGTCTTCTTAACTAAGAAGCCGCCATTTGCAAAGATAGAAGCTATGGTTTCAAGCATTTGGCGCGAGGGAATTACAACGTACATAAGAGAAAAATTTGCGTCTAGATCGTAACTCGCCTCGGTAGCTCAGTTGGTAGAGCACTTGGCCCGGAAAGCCAAGGGTCCCGGGTTCGACTCCCGGTCTAGGCGAAAATTTTTCTCTTCAAATATAATTTATCCTTCAATGAGAAGTGTTAAATTAATAATAAAAATCGTCATTAGAAGCCCTACTGGCTATAAAGTAGTGTCAAATTCCCAATAAATAAATGTCTTCTTAACTAAGAAGCCGCCATTTGCAAAGATAGAAGCTATGGTTTCAAGCATTTGGCGCGAGGGAATTACAACGTACATAAGAGAAAAATTTGCGTCTAGATCGTAACTCGCCTCGGTAGCTCAGTTGGTAGAGCACTTGGCCCGGAAAGCCAAGGGTCCCGGGTTCGACTCCCGGTCTAGGCGAAAATTTTTCTCTTCAAATATAATTTATCCTTCAATGAGAAGTGTTAAATTAATAATAAAAATCGTCATTAGAAGCCCTACTGGCTATAAAGTAGTGTCAAATTCCCAATAAATGTCTTCTTAACTAAGAAGCCGCCATTTGCAAAGATAGAAGCTATGGTTTCAAGCATTTGGCGCGAGGGAATTACAACGTACATAAGAGAAAAATTTGCGTCTAGATCGTAACTCGCCTCGGTAGCTCAGTTGGTAGAGCACTTGGCCCGGAAAGCCAAGGGTCCCGGGTTCGACTCCCGGTCTAGGCGAAAATTTTTCTCTTCAAATATAATGTATTATCCATCTGTTGGTCGCTGTACGTACCTCAGTCTGCATCATGGCTCTTTCCACAGAACGAGAACTGTCTTTCTCCAAGCGACTTCTCTGGAACAGTGCTGACATCTCCAAACTCCAACAAACTGGCTGTGACAGGATACACTGAAACATTTATCATTTCACCTTTCAGTTACTAACTAACTGGAACTATCGTAACCAAAGGTTCTCAATACATTCCTATCGTGAGCTAATGTTACTAACTGGAACTATCATAACCAAAGGTTCTCAATACATTCCTATCGTGAGCTAATGTTACTAACTGGAACTATCGTAACCAAAGGTTCTCAATACATTCCTATCGTGAGCTAATGTTACTAACTGGAACTATCGTAACCAAAGGTGCTCAATACATTCCTATCGTGAGCTAATGTTTACTAACTGGAACTATCGTAACCAAAGGTTCTCAATACATTCCTATCGTGAGCTAATGTTACTAACTGGAACTATCGTAACCAAAGGTTCTCAATACATTCCTATCGTGAGCTAATGTTACTAACTGGAACTATCGTAACCAAAGGTTCTCAATACATTCCTATCGTGAGCTAATGTTACTAACTGGAACTATCGTAACCAAAGGTTCTCAATACATTCCTATCGTGAGCTAATGTTACTAACTGGAACTATCGTAACCAAAGGTTCTCAATACATTCCTATCGTGAGCTAATGTTACTAACTGGAACTATCGTAACCAAAGGTTCTCAATACATTCCTATCGTGAGCTAATGTTACTAACTGGAACTATCGTAACCAAAGGTTCTCAATACATTCCTATCGTGAGCTAATGTTACTAACTGGAACTATCGTAACCAAAGGTTCTCAATACATTCCTATCGTGAGCTAATGTTACTAACTGGAACTATCGTAACCAAAGGTTCTCAATACATTCCTATCGTGAGCTAATGTTACTAACTGGAACTATCGTAACCAAAGGTTCTCAATACATTCCTATCGTGAGCTAATGTTACTAACTGGAACTATCGTAACCAAAGGTTCTCAATACATTCCTATCGTGAGCTAATGTTACTAACTGGAACTATCGTAACCAAAGGTTCTCAATACATTCCTATCGTGAGCTAATGTTACTAACTGGAACTATCGTAACCAAAGGTTCTCAATACATTCCTATCGTGAGCTAATGTTACTAACTGGAACTATCGTAACCAAAGGTTCTCAATACATTCCTATCGTGAGCTAATGTTACTAACTGGAACTATCGTAACCAAAGGTTCTCAATACATTCCTATCGTGAGCTAATGTTACTAACTGGAACTATCGTAACCAAAGGTTCTCAATACATTCCTATCGTGAGCTAATGTTCCTAACTGGAACTATCGTAACCAAAGGTTCTCAATACATTCCTATCGTGAGCTAATGTTACTAACTGGAACTATCGTAACCAAAGGTTCTCAATACATTCCTATCGTGAGCTAATGTTACTAACTGGAACTATCGTAACCAAAGGTTCTCAATACATTCCTATCGTGAGCTAATGTTACTAACTGGAACTATCGTAACCAAGGTTCTCAATACATTCCTATCGTGAGCTAATGTTACTAACTGGAACTATCGTAACCAAAGGTTCTCAATACATTCCTATCGTGAGCTAATGTTACTAACTGGAACTATCGTAACCAAAGGTTCTCAATACATTCCTATCGTGAGCTAATGTTACTAACTGGAACTATCGTAACCAAAGGTTCTCAATACATTCCTATCGTGAGCTAATGTTACTAACTGGAACTATCGTAACCAAAGGTTCTCAATACATTCCTATCGTGAGCTAATGTTACTAACTGGAACTATCGTAACCAAAGGTTCTCAATACATTCCTATCGTGAGCTAATGTTACTAACTGGAACTATCGTAACCAAAGGTTTCTCAATACATTCCTATCGTGAGCTAATGTTACTAACTGGAACTATCGTAACCAAAGGTTCTCAATACATTCCTATCGTGAGCTAATGTTACTAACTGGAACTATCGTAACCAAAGGTTCTCAATACATTCCTATCGTGAGCTAATGTTACTAACTGGAACTATCGTAACCAAAGGTTCTCAATACATTCCTATCGTGAGCTAATGTTACTAACTGGAACTATCGTAACCAAAGGTTCTCAATACATTCCTATCGTGAGCTAATGTTACTAACTGGAACTATCGTAACCAAAGGTTCTCAATACATTCCTATCGTGAGCTAATGTTACTAACTGGAACTATCGTAACCAAAGGTTCTCAATACATTCCTATCGTGAGCTAATGTTACTAACTGGAACTATCGTAACCAAAGGTTCTCAATACATTCCTATCGTGAGCTAATGTTACTAACTGGAACTATCGTAACCAAAGGTTCTCAATACATTCCTATCGTGAGCTAATGTTACTAACTGGAACTATCGTAACCAAAGGTTCTCAATACATTCCTATCGTGAGCTAATGTTACTAACTGGAACTATCGTAACCAAAGGTTCTCAATACATTCCTATCGTGAGCTAATGTTACTAACTGGAACTATCGTAACCAAAGGTTCTCAATACATTCCTATCGTGAGCTAATGTTACTAACTGGAACTATCGTAACCAAAGGTTCTCAATACATTCCTATCGTGAGCTAATGTTACTAACTGGAACTATCGTAACCAAAGGTTCTCAATACATTCCTATCGTGAGCTAATGTTACTAACTGGAACTATCGTAACCAAAGGTTCTCAATACATTCCTATCGTGAGCTAATGTTACTAACTGGAACTATCGTAACCAAAGGTTCTCAATACATTCCTATCGTGAGCTAATGTTACTAACTGGAACTATCGTAACCAAAGGTTCTCAATACATTCCTATCATGAGCTAATGTTACTAACTGGAACTATCGTAACCAAAGGTTCTCAATACATTCCTATCGTGAGCTAATGTTACTAACTGGAACTATCGTAACCAAAGGTTCTCAATACATTCCTATCATGAGCTAATGTTACTAACTGGAACTATCGTAACCAAAGGTTCTCAATACATTCCTATCATGAGCTAATGTTACTAACTGGAACTATCGTAACCAAAGGTTCTCAATACATTCCTATCGTGAGCTAATGTTACTAACTGGAACTATCGTAACCAAAGGTTCTCAATACATTCCTATCATGAGCTAATGTTACTAACTGGAACTATCGTAACCAAAGGTTCTCAATACATTCCTATCATGAGCTAATGTTACTAACTGGAACTATCGTAACCAAAGGTTCTCAATACATTCCTATCGTGAGCTAATGTTACTAACTGGAACTATCGTAACCAAAGGTTCTCAATACATTCCTATCGTGAGCTAATGTTACTAACTGGAACTATCGTAACCAAAGGTTCTCAATACATTCCTATCGTGAGCTAATGTTACTAACTGGAACTATCGTAACCAAAGGTTCTCAATACATTCCTATCATGAGCTAATGTTACTAACTGGAACTATCGTAACCAAAGGTTCTCAATACATTCCTATCGTGAGCTAATGTTACTAACTGGAACTATCGTAACCAAAGGTTCTCAATACATTCCTATCATGAGCTAATGTTACTAACTGGAACTATCGTAACCAAAGGTTCTCAATACATTCCTATCGTGAGCTAATGTTACTAACTGGAACTATCATAACCAAAGGTTCTCAATACATTCCTATCATGAGCTAATGTTACTAACTGGAACTATCGTAACCAAAGGTTCTCAATACATTCCTATCGTGAGCTAATGTTACTAACTGGAACTATCGTAACCAAAGGTTCTCAATACATTCCTATCGTGAGCTAATGTTACTAACTGGAACTATCGTAACCAAAGGTTCTCAATACATTCCTATCGTGAGCTAATGTTACTAACTGGAACTATCGTAACCAAAGGTTCTCAATACATTCCTATCGTGAGCTAATGTTACTAACTGGAACTATCGTAACCAAAGGTTCTCAATACATTCCTATCGTGAGCTAATGTTACTAACTGGAACTATCGTAACCAAAGGTTCTCAATACATTCCTATCGTGAGCTAATGTTACTAACTGGAACTATCGTAACCAAAGGTTCTCAATACATTCCTATCGTGAGCTAATGTTACTAACTGGAACTATCATAACCAAAGGTTCTCAATACATTCCTATCGTGAGCTAATGTTACTAACTGGAACTATCGTAACCAAAGGTTCTCAATACATTCCTATCGTGAGCTAATGTTACTAACTGGAACTATCGTAACCAAAGGTTCTCAATACATTCCTATCGTGAGCTAATGTTACTAACTGGAACTATCGTAACCAAAGGTTCTCAATACATTCCTATCGTGAGCTAATGTTACTAACTGGAACTATCGTAACCAAAGGTTCTCAATACATTCCTATCGTGAGCTAATGTTACTAACTGGAACTATCGTAACCAAAGGTTCTCAATACATTCCTATCGTGAGCTAATGTTACTAACTGGAACTATCGTAACCAAAGGTTCTCAATACATTCCTATCGTGAGCTAATGTTACTAACTGGAACTATCGTAACCAAAGGTTCTCAATACATTCCTATCGTGAGCTAATGTTACTAACTGGAACTATCGTAACCAAAGGTTCTCAATACATTCCTATCGTGAGCTAATGTTACTAACTGGAACTATCGTAACCAAAGGTTCTCAATACATTCCTATCGTGAGCTAATGTTACTAACTGGAACTATCGTAACCAAAGGTTCTCAATACATTCCTATCGTGAGCTAATGTTACTAACTGGAACTATCGTAACCAAAGGTTCTCAATACATTCCTATCGTGAGCTAATGTTACTAACTGGAACTATCGTAACCAAAGGTTCTCAATACATTCCTATCGTGAGCTAATGTTACTAACTGGAACTATCGTAACCAAAGGTTCTCAATACATTCCTATCATGAGCTAATGTTACTAACTGGAACTATCGTAACCAAAGGTTCTCAATACATTCCTATCGTGAGCTAATGTTACTAACTGGAACTATCGTAACCAAAGGTTCTCAATACATTCCTATCGTGAGCTAATGTTACTAACTGGAACTATCGTAACCAAAGGTTCTCAATACATTCCTATCATGAGCTAATGTTACTAACTGGAACTATCGTAACCAAAGGTTCTCAATACATTCCTATCATGAGCTAATGTTACTAACTGGAACTATCGTAACCAAAGGTTCTCAATACATTCCTATCGTGAGCTAATGTTACTAACTGGAACTATCGTAACCAAAGGTTCTCAATACATTCCTATCGTGAGCTAATGTTACTAACTGGAACTATCGTAACCAAAGGTTCTCAATACATTCCTATCATGAGCTAATGTTACTAACTGGAACTATCGTAACCAAAGGTTCTCAATACATTCCTATCGTGAGCTAATGTTACTAACTGGAACTATCGTAACCAAAGGTTCTCAATACATTCCTATCGTGAGCTAATGTTACTAACTGGAACTATCGTAACCAAAGGTTCTCAATACATTCCTATCGTGAGCTAATGTTACTAACTGGAACTATCGTAACCAAAGGTTCTCAATACATTTCCTATCGTGAGCTAATGTTACTAACTGGAACTATCGTAACCAAAGGTTCTCAATACATTCCTATCATGAGCTAATGTTACTAACTGGAACTATCGTAACCAAAGGTTCTCAATACATTCCTATCGTGAGCTAATGTTACTAACTGGAACTATCGTAACCAAAGGTTCTCAATACATTCCTATCATGAGCTAATGTTACTAACTGGAACTATCGTAACCAAAGGTTCTCAATACATTCCTATCGTGAGCTAATGTTACTAACTGGAACTATCGTAACCAAAGGTTCTCAATACATTCCTATCGTGAGCTAATGTTACTAACTGGAACTATCGTAACCAAAGGTTCTCAATACATTCCTATCGTGAGCTAATGTTACTAACTGGAACTATCGTAACCAAAGGTTCTCAATACATTCCTATCGTGAGCTAATGTTACTAACTGGAACTATCGTAACCAAAGGTTCTCAATACATTCCTATCGTGAGCTAATGTTACTAACTGGAACTATCGTAACCAAAGGTTCTCAATACATTCCTATCATGAGCTAATGTTACTAACTGGAACTATCGTAACCAAAGGTTCTCAATACATTCCTATCGTGAGCTAATGTTACTAACTGGAACTATCGTAACCAAAGGTTCTCAATACATTCCTATCGTGAGCTAATGTTACTAACTGGAACTATCGTAACCAAAGGTTCTCAATACATTCCTATCGTGAGCTAATGTTACTAACTGGAACTATCGTAACCAAAGGTTCTCAATACATTCCTATCGTGAGCTAATGTTACTAACTGGAACTATCGTAACCAAAGGTTCTCAATACATTCCTATCGTGAGCTAATGTTACTAACTGGAACTATCGTAACCAAAGGTTCTCAATACATTCCTATCGTGAGCTAATGTTACTAACTGGAACTATCGTAACCAAAGGTTCTCAATACATTCCTATCGTGAGCTAATGTTACTAACTGGAACTATCGTAACCAAAGGTTCTCAATACATTCCTATCGTGAGCTAATGTTACTAACTGGAACTATCGTAACCAAAGGTTCTCAATACATTCCTATCGTGAGCTAATGTTTTCCAATCATCTCTTGTATAATCTACTTTCCTCAAATGTATAACAGAAAAATTTGCATTTGGAGGCCATAGAATGGCTCAGTAGCAGGGCATTACTATATAAAGTTAAAAGGTCCTGGATTCAAACTCCAATCTAGACATATATATTTTTCTCTTCAAATTTAAAGGTTAATCAAAGTTAAAAATGGGATACACATTATGAGGTTCTTAATTAATAAATTAATGAGTCATTTTTACATCTTACCTCATATTTCATGTTTTATTAAACACGTGTTTAAAATATGAGGTAAGATGTAAAAATGACACATTAATTTATTAAAGGTTAATGTTATTCTCCCACATCATTCTCGGCCTACCAACTACTTTTACTAACAAGAAGTTTCCTTGTCCGTTATAATAATAATATAATGAAACATTGCATGACAGTTCTAGAAGGCCCTTGGCCTTCCATCTGGTTACTGGCCTCACATCCACATGTGTTAATCATGGAGGTACATGATCATTCAGCCAGTATAGGGTTGACATCTGGTCAGCAAGTTTGATCCCCCGGCTGTTACAGCTGGTTTCCTCAATCTGAAGCCACTACTTATTGTAGCTATCCAAATTTATCACAATGCTACATGGTCACTGGTCCTACAGTGGTCAAAATTCCATAAGAAAATTTCCTCCCCCATGGTTACCATGAATCAGCACATGTTTCGTAGTTTTGCACCAAAACATGATGCTTTAAACTGCTCGGCTATGTTTATATACTTACAGTTAGGTAAGGAAGCAGTTCTTCATTAGAAAGATCATCCTTTGGCTGCGACGTCAAGGTCTGATGACTGTGAAAAGTAAAGTTTTATTTTAGGAAGTAATATTTTGTGGTTCTTTTAATTAAATTATTTTGAGTCTGTTTTTATCTTTTTTTTTATTTTAGAAAGAAAAATTACATTCGAACCGGGAGTTGAACCCCAGACCTCTGACTCTGCACATCAGTGCAGTAATCGTTACACCATTTGAACTTCCAATAGGAATGTCAAATTTCTTTCTACTTATGCAATTAATTCTCTTTTCATCCGAAGGCAGCCATTGCTATCAACAACACCATCTGACGACTTCTTTTCTAAGTATTTTTTATTGAGAATTTAAACATTAATATTGAGGTAAGATATAACAGACTCGAAATAATTTAATTAAGTGAAAAGTAAAATTTGTGTTAATCTAAAAATATTAATAAAAAGTCTAATAAATTCCTGATTTCTTTTCTTCTTCAACTTTTTTCATTTTTGTTGGTTTTAATAATCCCATTAAGGCTGTCATATTTGAAGAGAAAAATTATACGCTCAAACTGGGACTTGAACCCAGGACCCTTGGTTCTCTAGACCAAGTACTCTACCATCTGAGCTACCTGAGCAAGTACCAATCTAAACACAAATTTTTCTCTATATACATTGTAATTCCCGCCCACCAAATGCTATGAAGTTCTTGCTTCTATCTTTGCAAATGGTGGCTCCTTTATTAAGATCGGTACTTGCTCAGGTAGCTCAGATGGTAGAGCACTTGGTCTAGAGAACCAAGGGTCCCGGGTTCAAGTCCCGGTCTGAGCGTAAAATTTTTCTCTTCAAATATGATTTATCCATCATTGAGATGTATGAAATTAATAATAAAACATCTATTAAGGCTGTATTCATTCTTCGGTATGAATTTTATGTTAAACTTATATGTAGCAAATAACACTATGAGGTTTATTTTAAATGTTATTGAGTTGGTTATTTTTACTCACCTCATATTTCTTGTTTCTTGTACAGACCAGGTTTCGTCACTTTTGTGTGACATTGTCGATGCATTCCAACGATACAAGTTGGAATGCATTGAGAATGTTGTACAAAAGCGACAAACCTGGTCTGCACAAAAAACAAGAAATATGAGGTGAGTCAAAATAACCAACTCATTAATAATTATGTTCTTCTTCTTCTTCCTTCCAAGTATTAGGCCAAGGCCTGTTACGATCCTATAGAAAATTTTCCCTCCAGCGTTTGAGGGAAATTCTCGTATAAGATTTGAAAGCATAATAATAGTCCCTTCGATTGGTTGCTGGCCAAAGGAAGGCAAGACCAGTGATGGGGCTGCCATCTTATAGCCTCTGGTCAGGCTTTTCTGGAGAAGAAAAGAAAATAAAGGAAAGAAGAAATGGAAGAAAGGAAAGACTCCCTAGCCCTCAGATGCCCTAATAGCGTCGGCGTCAAAAAAACAAGAGTTAACCAAGAGAGGTTAGATAGTAAAGTTAAAAGAGTGCAAAACACAAGTAAGTGGAAGAAATGTTTTGCACAGCTTGGGCACCTTGTGGTCGCCATCCACATATCCCCTAGATGAGGACCCCTGAGGGGTAATAATTATGTTAAACTCCTTAATTTTTTTTATCAGATCAAATGCAAGGATTGTGACAAAATTTATATAGGAAAAACAAAAATAAATTTGAAAACAAGAGTGAAAGAACATCTTGGAAATGTCAAAAATGGAGAAGTGGAAAAGTCAGCAATAGCTGCTCATGTTTCGTCCGAAAACATCTACTTGATATAAAAGCTAGTTTAATAGAGAAACAAAAGCAATTCACAGTTTGTGGGAAAAAATTCACATAAAAAAAAAACAGAAAGAAAAACTTGTGAATTTCAAAATTTCCGGGGATTTTGATTTGATCGGTCCACCAACAGAGTGAGGAAGAAGCTGTAGCAGCCCATGCTTGGTCTGAAAAACATTTAATTGAAACAGAAGCTAGCTTAATCAAACACACAGATAACCAGAAAAAACCCACGGTCTGGGAAAAAATCCACATCCAAAAAAACAAGAAAGATAAAGTCATGAATTTCAAAACTCCCACAAATTTTGACCTGATCCACAGGTTCATCGGTCCACCGATAAAAGGAAAAAGAAAACCGCCAAGAAACGACATAACACCGGTCGACCAGAGGCTACTAATGATGGAGCTAAGCTCCGAAACTGCAGTATAGAAGAAAAAGGATATGAGGTGAGGTAATAAACACATTACCCTTAGGGGTCCTCATCTAGGGGATATGTGGATGGCGACCACAAGGTGCCCAAGCTGAGCAAAACATTTCTTCCACTTACTTGTGTTTTGCACTCTTTTAACTTTACTATCTAACCTCTCTTGGTTAACTCTTGTTTTTTCGACCCCGACGCTATTAGGGCATCCGAGGGCTAGGGAGTCTTTCCTTTCTTCCATTTCTTCTTTCCTTTTTTTTCTTTTCTTCTCCAGAAAAGCCTGACCAGAGGTTATAAGATGGCAGCCCCATCACTGGTCTTGCCTTCCTTTGGCCAGCAACCAATCGAAGGGACTATTATTATGCTTTCAAGTCTTATACGAGAATTTCCCGGGGAGGGAAAATTTTCTATAGGATCGTAACAGGCCTTGGCCTAATACTTGGAAGGAAGAAGAAGAAGAAGAGAATTTAATTCTTAAATTAAACCTCATAGTGTTCTTTCCCTGTGAAAGTAAAATAAATGAGGAAGAAGCAGTTTTTCTGATTGACATAACATCAGTCGACAAGAAATTACTGAAGATGAAGGTGCCCAAGCTATGAAACTGGTATAATTAGAAGACTGGATATGAGGTGAGGTATAGTAAAGCATTTTAATTTAAATCTTAAATTAAACCTCATAACGATCTTAATTATAAAAGCTGAATCATCATCTCAACTCATCTGTAAAACCTCATTTTCAAATCTCGTAAGACAATTCAATTTGAATACTCACAAGATCCCCAACATAACAGCTTGTTCAATGGGATGCATCATTGGAAACTCTCCTGCCGAGTTATCTGAGAATTTTATTTTATCTAACCTCACTTCATCATCCAATTTCAGGTCCTGCAACATTACAATAATTTATTAAAAGATTCCATCTCGAAGAAACGGCATAAATTAAGCAAATTCTTCAGCAAGCTCAATTTATGATCCCATTTGATGGTTTATGGAATATATCTTTCTTTTCATATAATAAATTTGGGAATTTTTAACAATATGAGGTTCAGTTCATAAGAATTAAATGAATCGTGATTTCTTCTTACCTCATACTTCTATTTTTTAAACACAGCACTGCAGTATCAGCGACCATTGTCACAATCCTCAGCTGTTTTCATGACTGTCAATTTTTTTCTTTTGCCGGTAATTATCCAAACTGCCATCTGGAGTTCTTTTGAAGGGATCATTTTCTAAACTGCTATCTGTTGTATTTTTTAAGAACTTTGTAATCAAGCCCGGTTCGTCTGGAACTTCACGAGATTCCAGATAATAAGAATCAAATGAATCGTGAATTCTTCTTACCTCATAATTCTAGGTTTTTTAAACACAGCACTGCAATATCAGCGAGCATCGTCCCCATCATCAGCTGTTTTCATGACTGTCAATTTTTTCTTTTGCCGGTAATTAGCTCCAATTAACAAATTCAGCCTGGATAATCTTCTGTTAACTAATAATAAAATTAACACCCCAGACCACAAAATATCTGGAATTTATCAAATTGATAGCAAAGATTGCAATAGGATATATATAGGAAAAACAAAAAGGAAGTTGGAAACTCGTAAAAAAGAACACTTTAGAAACATAAAGAATGGAGAAATTGAAAAATCAGCTATAGCAGCACATAGTTTATTAGAGCATCATAGGATTGAAAAAGAAGCAAAACTTTTGAAACATATATCTAAACCTTTGGATTTAACAGTTTGGGAAAAGATATATATTTAAAAAAAATACTAGAACCACGAACTTCGAGATTCCAGACGAACCAAGCTTGATTACAAAGTTCTTAAAAATACAACAGATGGCAGTTTAGAAAATGATTGCTTCAAAAGAACACCAGATGGCAGTTTGGATAATTACTGGCAGAAAAAATTGACAGTCGTGAAAACAGCTGATGATGGTGACAATAGTCGCTGATACTGCGGTGCTGTGTTTAAAAAATCATAGAAGTATGAGGTAAGAAGAATTCACAATTCATTTGATTCTTATCAATAAAACCTCATAATAAGAATTAATCGTAATTATTTCTTACCTCATACTTCTACATTTCTTTAAATGCAGTACTGCAGTATTTAAAGAAATACAGAAGTATGAGGTAAGAAATAATCACGATTAATTAATTCTTATGAATTGAACCTCATAATGTTAAAAATTCCCAAATTTATTATATTAAAAAAAAATACATATAATTAGTTGATTTGTGAGAAAGGAATTTTGAAATTCCTGAGGAAAATTCTCACAACAATTTATGAGGTAAGAACAATCCAGATTCACCTTATATTTTTAAGAAGAACCTCATAATGTTCCTTCCTCTTGTAATTTTATAATAAGTATTGTTAAACTCACCTTAGGCAGATGTTCAAGCTGCACAGTGGGAAAATCAACTGGTCGATTCTCTGACACAGAAACTTTAACAGTTAGTTGTGGTAACTCCTTCACTTGGAATTTAGTTCTCAACCCAAGAGCACCTGCACACAGCATTCACAGGTAAAATAACTGTTTTCATAGTTTAACAAATTCCAAAGAAATGTAGCTAATTATATTTAACTTTGTACGACATGCCCGGCAAAAGTGTGTGTACAGCGGTACACCACGCCTAGCAAGCTCCGGTTTACAATCTTATTATTTTAAATATTTTTTTCCCGAAGTTTTTACCTCAATAAACTAAAATTATTTTTCGTTCTGTATTTGTACATCCTTTCTTAGCAATACTTTGCACATCCCTTACAGAATAACGGTACAGGCTGGTTATAAATGGGTTTTCTAAAGGAGGGTGTACATTCATGTTTCAAGGTCTTTTTTTTTTTTTGGCTATGGAATATTGCAATTTCAGGATTTTCTTTTTATTTATTTTATTCTTAGTTGAAAAGATACCTGGCCAAGGGGTAGGTCGTGTGGTGAAACACGGTGATTAATGTCTCGAAGATGACGAAAATACAATACGTGAGTTTATAGTGTCAGTTTTATCAGAAGATGAAAGTGACAGTAACAGTTCATCAAATCGTTATTTGTTTGACAAATGTGATAGTAGTCCTGTTTCTAAGAGAATATTATTACAATCTAAACCTGTAAATAGTAAAGCAAGTGATGTAGACCTAAATGAACTTGGTGTGAGTGACAGTGGTGGGCGTGTCACACCAGACGAAACACGTGGCATAAAACAGCTGTTTGACTGGAATTGATTTGAACCAAGGATCATAAAAAATGTTCAACAATATTTAATATGATAAGTGTTTAGTGATAATGTCATCAAAATTATTCAATAGGATAAATGTTTTTAGTGATGGTGATAACACATTTCAATGAAGACACCGCGCTGGGATCTTTACAAGTGAGCAACACCGTCTAACCTTCAAATAAATGTATAATAGTGACTTATTTTAGGAATTCTCACTATGAGGTATATTCATTAAGGTAGAATATGTTTATCACTCACCTCATATTGTTCTTCTTGAAGACAACAGAACAACGGTCGTGATGATACTGAGGATGGAACAGAAACTATGTTCCGAAACTAGTCTATAATCAAATAAGAAGAACAATATGAGGTGAGTGATAAACATATTCTACCTTAAAGTATAATAGTGAGTTTAGCATGGCACGTAGACAGCAAATTATACTTTATATGGGTTTATATTGTATAGTATGGCATAGTACAATACTTCCCAACATTAATTAAATATAGTACAATATATTTAAAAAACCTGGCATCCCCAGCCCAGCTGGCAAAAGGGAAACTTGGCGGTCAAAAGGTTAACAGGGAAAAAACACTATGAGGTTTAATTGAAGAATTAAATTAATATTTTTAAACCTCACCTCATATCCTTTTTCTTCTATACTGCAGTTTCGGAGCTATATCTCCATCATCAGTAGCCTCTCTTCGACTGGTGTTATGTCGTTTCTTGGCGGTTTTCTTCTTCCTTCTATGAAGAAGGAATTTTGAAACTCCCGCAAATTTTGACCTAATCCAGAGGTTCATCGGTCTACCGATAGAAGAAAAAAGAAAACCACCAAGAAACGACATAACACCGGTCGACCAGAGGCTACTAATGATGGAGATAAGCTCCTAAACTGTAGTATAGAAGAAAAAATGGTGAGGTAATAAAAACATTACTTACTTACTCACTCACTGGCACTATCGAACCCGTAGGTTCATGGCCGCACGGACATAAGCTTTCCATACATCCCTATCCTGAGCTAATGCTTTCCAATCATTTCCTGTGTAATCTACTTCCCTCAAATCATAGTTAATGTTATTCTCCCACCTCATTCTTGGTCTACCAACTGGGTGTTTTCCCTCTGGCTTTCCTACAAGAAGCTTCCATGCAAGTCTTTCATTCCCCATACGTGCAACATGTCCTGCCCATCGCAGTCTACGAGACTTAACTGTTCTTATTATATCTGGCTTCCCATACAGACCATGTGGTTCATTATTAAGTAGTCTTCTCCATTCACCTGTCTGTTCATTTCTCTTTGGTCCAAAAATTTTCCTAAGAACTTTATTCTCAAATACTTGTAATCTCCTTTCCTCTCTTAAAGTAAGAGTCCATGTTTCGCACCCATATAATATAACTGGTAGAAAAATAGTTTTATATATTTTCAGTTTAACGTTTTTTTTGAAAGGAGTTGGGACGCCAAGAATCTCTGCAATGCATAATAGCATGCATTTCCAGAATTAAGCCTATGTTTAATTTCTTTGTGCATCTCATTCCTATTTGTGATTATTGTTCCTAGGTATTTGAATTCAGCCACTTCCTCAAAATTTCCCTCATTTGTCATTAGCTGTCCATTTCCATTATATAATGTATTTCTACGTGTGACCATATATTTAGTTTTATTGATATTTACTTCCAGTGCTAATTTTTTAGTGTTACTCAATAGTGTGTGCGTGTTGTCCTTTAGTATCTCTTCGCTATCAGCCAATAGTACTACACCATCAGCTTATTAATACCATTGAGTTGTAAGCCTTCCTCATTCTCTAAAGATTTGATGGCATGCTCTAGTACAAAATTAAACAGTAGAGGAGATAGTGCATCTCCTTGCTTCAACCCAACATTAATTTAATTATTATAATTTAAATTGATACATCGAAAGTTAGAGTTACTTACCCATAAGATCGACTGTCATATTGGCAGCCTTGGAAGCTGATTTCATATGTTGTTGAGACTGGGTGACATATCTGTAGTAAAGGTGATGCGAGCGGCCTCCAGCTGGAAAGACACAAGGTTTGTATCCTTCACCATGAGAGGCTCAGAGTTGCTGAGAATCTCCATGACGGATGTGATGTTACTGTGCAGTGTCGGAGAGAACTCTTCCAGAACTTGTTGGTGAATGAACAGGCATCGCATCATCCACCAGTAGCTGCTCTGCACAACATACAAATCAAACATTTTATTTTAACTGTATTTCCTGCTTGCATATTGTTAATTTATCATGTGTTTTTTTTTCCAAAACCCACATTATTTTAAAATCGTTAGGAACAGGCCATTGGGCCTAATCCTTGTTGTTGATGATGATGATGATGAAGTTTCATTATGAGTAGAGACCGGATATTAGGGAAAATGCCTGCAGTTATTTATTATAGATATTGTAAACGTGACTTCATATAAGTTCATACCGACGACCCTAGAGTTATTTTCCATGAAGTCCAGTTTGTCTATAAATGCCTATTTCAGCTTACAATGCCTATAAATGCCTATTTACCTTTTTTTTCTTCAAATTAACTTGGTATTTGAAAAAAATTAATTCAAATGGACAAACTTCATGACACATATCATTGCATAGAAACCTTTAATTGACTGACAATATTATTTTTAATGTTGATAACACTGAATTCAGTCTGTAGTCCTCGTTCACAGGCAGGTGCTTCAAAGACAAAGTGGTGCAACAAGTGTATGTGGCATATTTTTTGTCTTTTCCCCCCCCCCTTTAGAACAGTTGTTTCACAATGCCTAAAGAATGGACAGCAGTAAAACAGTAAAAGACAAACTGGCCAATTTCGTGAAAGAATTTGGTGTGAAAATATTCTCAAGTGACGATTCAATATTGTTTTGCAAAGTGTGTAACTCTGCCAGAATAAATAAAGTATTATTATTATTATTATTAAAATTTCAGTGAATTGCGCGAAGAAGTGCCACGTTTCGCAGCATTTACACACTGCAAAACATAAGTATGCTCTTTGTAAAAAGACAAAACAAGTTCCAAAATCATCTCTGATATCTTCGTATATTACTGATAGGATATGTTTATATTCTTTACTTAAGGCTATAAAAATGTATGTTGTAGTCCACTTTTTGTAAGAGCCTATTTTGATTTTTAGTGCCTATATTAGTGATTTTTAGTGCCTTTTTTGCCTGCCTATTTTAAACTTTTTAAGTGCCTAACATCCAGACTCTAATTATGAGGTTTAATTTAATATTTGAGTCTAAACATATAATTGTCAAGGACATGTAAGTGGTCCAATTAACAAGAGAAAAAAATTGTGTTTAGATTGGATGCCTAGGTAGTTCAATTGGTAGAGCATTGGCATAGAAAGCCAAAGGTCCTGGGTGCAAACCCCAGTCTAGGCATATATTTTTCTTAAATTAATGAGTCATATTTCTACATCTTACCTCATATTTTATGTTTCTTTAAATACGGGAACTTGTTTTCAAGAGAAGGGTCTCTCTCATTTTCAACCGACATTATGACTACCAGATTTTCGTTGGAATCTGCATCAATAACGTTGCCATCTGGTGTTGATTTGATGAACTTTGAGATGAGGTCACGTTCATCAGGAATCTCGAAATTCATGGATCTAAATTTGTTCTTGGGAGAAGATATATATTCAGAAGAACAAATTTAGATCCATGAATTTTGAGATTCCTGATGAACATGACCTCATCTCAAAGTTCATCAAATCAACACCAGATGGCAACGTTATTGATGGAGATTCCAACAAAAATCCAGTAGTCATAATGTCGGTTGAAAATGAGAGAGATCCATTTCTTGAAAACTAGTTCCCGTGTTTAAAGAAACATAAAATATGAGGTAAGATGTAGAAATATGACTCATTAATTTACGAATTAGGGACCTCATGATGTTATTTCCCATATTTAACTATGAATATATTTTTCTCTTCAAACATAGTTTGTCCTTCAGTGAAAAGCATTAAATTAATAATAATAAAAACAATGAAAGAAGCCCTACTGGCTTTATAAAGTAATGTTTAAATTCCTAATAAAAAGTCTTTGTGATGCATCGACAATGTCACGAATTCTGTGACGAAACTCGAGTCTGCATAAAAATTAAGAAATATGAGGTGAGTCAAAAAACAACTCAAATTTAATTATAAAGTAATGTTCAGATTCCCTATAAAAATAGTCTTGTTAATAAAGAAGTGACCATTTGCATGATTGAACAACAGTTCGTAGCATTTGGCGCTCGGGAATTTGTGTTTAGTTTGGAGGCCTAGATAGCTCAAGTTGGTAGAGCACCGGCATAGAAAGCCAAAGGTCCTGTGTTCAAACCCTGGTTTCCTCTCCAAATATAATTTGTCCTTCAGTGAGAAGTATTAACCCTTTGCCGGCCCTAACGCTCCGAAGCGCTCGAGATTTAAATGTCTCCTGCCGGTCTGAACGTTCTAAAGCGCTCTTGATGAAAGCATCTTAAAAAATATTGCGTTGTGCATACAGAACACGTGATCTCTTTATGTAGGTGTGATGAAATCACTTAGAAGGCATCCCTGCACGTGTGTAAATATGAACCAAGGATAAACACTTATATAGGTCACAGATAATGAAGTTCAAAAGTAGCGAGTCCAGAAAAATGCAGCATGAAGATATGACGGCGGTAGTGTGGCAAGACAAACGTGTTGTTCTTCTCCTTTCCATGAATTCCGATCCCCGAACTGATGGTTCAGTCACAAGAAAAACAGAAAAAGGCAATGAAGAAATAGAAGTTCCATGTTCTAATGCCATCATAAATTACACGAAGCACATTGGAGATGAGGATATAAGTGATCAGAAACGCGAATATTATGGTGTTGGCCGATCTTCAAAAAAGTGGTGGATGTTTCTATTACATTTTGTCCTAAATGTGTGTATTGTGAACTGTTTCATCTTATATGACGTGACAAACCAGCCCTCGAGTACAGCACACGGAAACAGGCAAGTGACCTTCAGACGAAACTTAGTGCGTCAGCTAATAAGTACATTCACATCTCGCAAGCGTACAGGCAGGAAGAGAAGTTTGCCCATCGGAACTGCATCTCCTAAACTTTTTCATTCTTTGGAAAAAATATCAGGCCGTGCAAAAGTGTGTGCTTTGTGTATAGAGAAAAATAAAAAAGCTCCATCTGGAAGGCGCAAACAGACAACATTTAAGTGTAAACATTGTGACATTCCATTGTTACCATGTGGGGTGTTTTTTTTGGAATACCACCAGCAGCGAAATGTGGAGGTGCAAAATTAAGTGAGTACGTTATTATATGCGTAAATATATTAGGAATTAGATTAAAAAATAATTATGATCCTATCTTTCTCACTTTAATTATTATGATTTTTTTTCTTAAGGGGGAACATAGATTCTGCTATAGGTATTTAAATTTAAATGCCCATTTAAAAAACCCAGCCATCCTGTCCTAGTAGGAGGACAGTAAATGGGAGCGGCAAAAATTAACAATAAAAACATCTCAAGTAATAAATTTAAAATAAAAACATTGTAAATGGTAATGTTGGCAACAAGCAATAACTATATCAATAAGGTTAGTAACTAGTTGACGATTTTATTATTAATTTAACACTTCTCATAGAAGGATAAATTATATTTGAAGAGAAAATAGAAGCCCTACTGGCTATAAAGTAGTGTTAAATTCCCAATAAATGTCTTCTTAACTAAGAAGCCGCCATTTGCAAAGATAGAAGCTATGGTTTCAAGCATTTGGCGCGAGGGAATTACAACATACATAAGAGAAAAATTTGTGTCTAGATCGTAACTCGCCTCGGTAGCTCAGTTGGTAGAGCACTTGGCCCGGAAAGCCAAGGATCCCGGGTTCGAGTCCCGGTCTAGGCGAAAATTTTTCTCTTCAAATATAGTAACTAGTTGCCCGTTTCAAAGATCAGAAGGTGATCAACAATGCTTCAACCTAAATAACACAATCAAACACTTACAGTAAGTGGTTGTGCTGTGTTGCAACTTTCTTTAATTGCAATACGAGCCAATAGCAGGAGTTCAGGATGCTTCATGTTGTGATTACAAGCCTCGCCGTCCAACACCAGCCTGTCCACTACATCCTGTGTTGTGCAGTGTGACTGTAACCATGGTAATGTGACGGTTTTCAGTTCAGGGCCTGTCCAGTTGCTCTGTATGAACGCATGCAGGCAGGTAACTCCCATACACAGAACTTCAAACTGTCTGCAAATACATATTTTGTTATATTCAAACAAAAATGTGGAAGAAACATGAAACATTAACAAGATCAGTAATTTATTTAAATATATTAAATTAATGTTGGGAAGTAAACATTATGAGGTATATTTAATTTTAGGAAGTTATATTTTGAGGTTATTTTAATTATATTATTTTTAGTCGGACATCTTACCTCAATATTAATGTTGATTTGTTCTTGAACATGTTTCAAAACAATTCTGTTTTATCGTCAGCTTTCCCAGTCAATAGAATCAAGAACAAATCAACATTAATATTGTGGTAAGATGTCCAGACAAAAAATAATATAATTATGAGGTATAATCATTAAAATTCATCGGAGAACATTTTGTTTAAACAACTCACTTCATAGGATTCATGCTTCCATGATACCGCAGTTTCAAACATAGTCGTGTTCATCTTCAGCCATAACTCCGACTGACGAAATTCTTCGGCCGTCAACTGTTCTATTGTCGCCATCTTCAGTGCTGCCATCTACGGTGAATTTATGAACTTCGAAATCAAAGTAATTTCATTAGGGATATCAAAATTCATTGATCTATCTTTATTTTTCCGAATGTATATTTTCTCCTAAACTGTCAATTCTAAAGGCTTGTTTTAAAAGTTTAGCTTCTCTTCCAATTTTATGATGTTCTAACAATTGCTGCACATAGTTTGCTAGAACATCATAAAATTGAAAAAGAGGGAAAACTTTTGAAACAATTAGATAAACCGTTGGAATTGACAATTTGGGAAAAGATATTCATTCAGAAGAATAAACATCAATCTATGAATTTCGATATTCCGGTGGATAAAAATTTAATTACAAAGTTTATAATCCAACGTAAGATGGCAGCACAAGAGGTGATGTCATCAGAGAAATCAACAATCACAGAATTTCATCAGTGGAAGCCATGACTGAAGAGGGACATGATATTGTCTGAAACCGTCGGTATCAAAGAAATTTGAAATTATATGAGGTGAGTTGATAAAAATATGTTCTCCACTCACTATTAGAAATTTTAATACTAGAGTGAAAGAATATCTCAGGAATGTCAAGAATGGGGAAGCGGGAAAGACTGCAGTGGCAGCCCACGCATGATCGGAAAAATATCTCATTGAAAGAAAAGCAAAATTATTAAAACAAATAGAAAAACCTAAAGAAGTGACTGTTTGGGAAAAACTCTACATTAAAAAAAAAAACAAAAAAAGAAATTAATGAACTTTGAAATTCCTGTGGAAAATATTTGATTTTGAGGTTTTTCAGTCTACCAACAGAGGGAGCAAAACAACGATCGTGAAATACTGACGATGGAACAGAAGATAGTTCCAAAACTAGTTTAAAAATAAGAAAAATACGAGGGTGAGTGATAAAATTGTATATGAATAAATAATACCCCACAGTGTTAATTCCTAGGAAGAAGTAATATAAGTCTCACTTTTCTATAGCAGTACATTGCTTCTCTAAGTACGTCCTCACAGAATTCTCCAACAGCTCGTCCACAGTGGTGGTGTCACTATTATCCAAGTAACGAGTGAATATTTCTTCACATTTTGCTGACTCAACAACATTCAAGAATTTGCCACACACTATGTCATCAAAGCAGTCAACGGCTTCATCTAAAAAGAAGCAAAAGTAATTTTTTTAAAGTAATGCTTTACCCTGGAATTGAACCCGAAACCTCTGACTCCTATGTGTCAGCATACAGTCCATTACATACGAGGGTGAATCAAATATAAACCGGAATTATTGTTTACAATTTTATTGAATTAACAAAAAAATACAAAACCACCACCTCATTTTTCAACATAGTCTCCTGCATTTCCAACACACTTTTGCCATCAAGTTGGCAACTTTTTGATGCCGTCCTTGAAGAATGAGGGATGACGTGTAGTCAGCCAGTTGCGCACGAACTCCTCTACCGCTGCATTGTCACCAAACCGCCTTCCTCCCAGGTCTTCTTTCAGTGGCCCAAACAAATGGTAGCCACAGGGTGACAAATCTGGACTGTAAGGAGGATGTTCCAGAGGTGTCCAATGCATTTTCGTCAGTTTTTTGTCAAATTTTTTTGTTCCTGGCTGAGGAGCCGATGAACCCACCTGGCAGACAATTTTCGGAATTTGAGTTCATCACTGATGATGGCTTGAACACTTCCGAAGCTTATTCCAACATGTGAAGCAATTTCAGAAATTGTTACGCGCCGATCCTCCTCAATAAGGTCCTGTACAGCACGAATGTTGTCTGCAGTGATGCTTGTTCGTTGCCATCTTTGGTGGGGCTCATTTTCCACTGAATCCCGGCCTGCTAAATTTTTTTTGCGCCAATCATACACCTGCATCTTCGAAAGGGTTGCTTCCCCGAACTGCACATGGAGCCTTATCAAAATTTCAGAAGGTTTAGTGCCTTCTTTCACCAAAAACTTAATAATAATGTGTTGTGCAACAGACGTGTGTACCTCTTGCTCGCTCATGGCATACTGAAGCAAGCGGCCGCTCTTCGGAGTGCGACACATCAAGATCCCTGCTCCAGACACCTCCACCAACTTCCCCTCCAAACCGCAACCTTTGCAGTTCGCTACCAGAGCCTCCAGATACAAATTCCGGTTTATATTTGATCCACCCTCGTAATTCATGACCCGATAAAAACGCTGAATTTTCTTTCCACTTATACAATTCACTGCAGAGGTCTACAATTTGTTGATCATGATTTTCCATACAACATTCTTATGTCATTGTTGCACTACACACTTTTACCACTTGTATTAACGTTTTGTACCATTTTCAACATTTTGAAACGATTCAATAAACATTCCTTCCGATTTTTAAATACTCGTATAATTATGTGAATATTGTGAATTGAGTTCTACAGATGTGCAAATGCTTAAGGTAACTTATGCTGGATGGCTCTCCAATCGGTGCTACCCAACATTCACAATTAATTCCAAACCATATTTCAAGAAATTAACTTCATTTTGTTAGATTCCGATGGGACAAGTTGGTGTATGTAAGATTAGTTTATAGTTTATTAAATAATATGCATATAACTTGTTTTGTTAGGTTAGGAAATGGGAAGTTGGTTTACGTCCATTTATATAAACATTTAGGAATTTTTTCTGACAGTTGGTAACTCTGATTTTGGAGCCACCTAATGGAAGCTACATTAAGCATTCAAGCAACTCGTGCATGCGCACTGCGATTCTGTAGAACTTAGAAGAATTCATGGAGTAAATGATCGACAAACAGTGGACTTTTTCCCAATTCTCTTATGTACAAAAGCAGAAATTATTAACACCATCAGAATGGTGTAATGGACTGAAGCATAGAATAAAAGGTCTGGGATTCGATTCTTACTTCAAGCATTAATTTTTCTGAAAATACAACAGGAAGTAACATTATGAGGTTTTACTTAATATATAAGATTGGTCTGTTTTATTCTTATCTCATGTGGTTGCTTCTATTAGACATATGTTTCAAGGCATGATTGCCCCATCTTCAGTTGGTACAGATTAATTTTTCCCAAGTTGTCGGTCCTGGATCTCAACTTCTGCTACTTATTTCTGTGATCCAAAGAACTTTCTAATTAGGTCCCTCTCCCTGGGGGAAAAAAATCTACATATTATACATCCAAGTTAACTGTTCAAGGGCGTAGGGGAAGAGTTTTAGCGCTAGTGTCGCCGATCTACTGAATCTGTGGAAGGGATGTAGGAGAAAACTGTACATCCGATCACGTATTGAAATTTTTCAACTTCAAATGTGGGGGGAGAATCTCTAAACATGTGTGAAAGATCTTAATATGGTTGTCAAATTAGTCATTTAAGCACGGAACGCTCAAGCGGTCGGGTCATTTAAAATCACAGTATTTGTCGTCTCTCTGTTATCAGCTTCACAATAAATCACAAGTGGCATGGCAACATGTAACGAGAAGGGCAAGGAAGGGACAGCTCATTCCTAGACATAACCCCAAAAGTAACAGAGTTGTCAAGTTAGTCATTCTGCCATTGACCGCGCAGAACGGCGGATCATTGAAATACATAGTATTTGTCAGCTCTCTACCTGCCAATCAAACAACATAGCACAAAGGACAGGGAGTGGCAACATAGTAAGGAAGTAAAAGAGAAAGACAATTTCTTAGATAACATATTTTCCGCCTGCAAAAACACTAGGATGGGTAATACAGAAGAATAGGGAGAGAATTATGAATTTTGAAATTCCCAGGGAACAGAACCTACTTAGCAAGTTCTTTGGACCACAGAAAGAGGGAGCAGGAGTTGAGATCCAGGACCGACAACTAGTGAAAAATCAGTCTGTAACAACTGAAGGTGGGGCAAACATGTGCCTTGGAACATACGTTTAATAGATACAACGGCTGAACAGCACTTTTGGTTACCTTTGATTTTTCAGTTTATTGTTGTAAATTATAGCTCTTCTTCCGTATTTACTAACACATTTTAGTATTATAAATTTTTTCAAACAATTTTTATAACATTATTCGATAATTTTTAAGTATTTATTTAAATATGCAAATCACAACATTATGGCACTGTTAGACAATATTGTGATGCTGACTGCTATTTTCTCCATAGGGCATATTACATAGTCTATGATTTTTCGATTGCTGGTTTGGGTTATCGCTGGTTAGAACGGCGTTAGGAAGTGATAAGTAAGTGTACACCCATTTTTAATAAACACTTGGTAATTTTAATATTATTGATATATTTCTTTAACATGGGGCACGCCGTAGCGTAGTGGTTAAGGCACTGAGCTACAAGCCGGAGGGTCGAGGGTTCAAGTCCCATTGGGGTCAGGATTTTTAAACTGACCCAAACCCTCTGGCGGCACTATGGCCCTGGGGTCGACTCAGCCTCTAACGGAAATGAGTACCAGGCGCTTGTTCTGGGAGTAAAGGCGGCCGTCACGCAGGGCTGACAACCCGGCTGACAAAGTGCCGATTGTCTAGAAAAAGTGGGAGCCTTAACCTCCTACTACCCCAAGGGCCTCCGGGTCTGTTGTGGGATTACTTTACTTTTATTTCTTTAACATAGATTTGGAGATTTATTGCAAAGATCGGTCATTTGAATTTCAGAGTGACGTTCTGCCATCTAGCATAAGCTGTATAAACTTTAGTACGATTTCGATAATAATCGATATATGGCAAGGATGATAATCAATGTGATTCGATGATGGGTTATCATTGGCTCTATAAACTCTGGCACATGCACACCGTTGTTCTATAGGACTTAGAAAATATATTAGGTAACCTAAACTGCTGTTTTTCCGAAACTATATGAGGTAAAAATAATACAGACCAGAACATTTAAAATATACAAAATGTTAGTAAAGATGGAAGAAGTACATAGAGCAACAATATTACAATAATATAGTATGAAAAATCAAGTGGAAATGTAATCTAAAGTTGAGCCAAATGGTAATCTTTCCATTAAGCACAGTGAGAATTTTTTCTAAGTCCCAGGCAGACACCACATGCATGCACTAATAAACGTGAAGCGGTTTACTCTATGGAATATTGCGATGCAGCCAACATTATACATGCTATTTTAGTAATATTGTGATTTGCATATTTAAATAAATACTTCCAAATTGTCTAATAATGTTATAAAAATTGTTTGAAAAAGTTTAAAATATTAAATAATGTTAGTAAATATAGAAGAGCTATAGTTTACAACAATATAAGTGAAAAATCAAGCCCTAGTAGAAGTGCAGTTGGGCCTAAAAAAATACCCAAATAGGTTATGTTCAATTTGAAGGACAAAATCAGCATGAAGTTACTGACATATCAATTTAAAGGACAAAATCAAAATGAAGTTACTAACGCCTGTTAAGTCCAATGGATTAAATGAACCTGTTCAAAGATGATTCGTTCTAATGTATGCCCCTACCATTTACTCCTGTCTCTAGCATCACTTACCACATGTTGAACGATTTTTCATCAATAATAACATTTCTTCAAATTTCTGAATTTGTTCCATTTTCGTGTCTAACTTTGGTAATTCAATTTATTATATGAATTTTTTTTACACAAAATAAAATCGCACCAAAAACATGTCACAGATCTATTGCATATGATTGGATAACAGACAAAATAAATTTCGTTCTCTATGCAAATAAGCGGATAGCTAGCATAGAGAACGGAGTCGATTACCTGGATTAACATAGACAGCTGGATTAAATTGTAATGCCTCCAGAGACCTCTGGCGACTGGCAGTAGGAACTAACAATTTACATATTGCTGTATTACCGACAAATATCAACAACGTGATCTGTTGGGTTCAGAAAATTAATATTTTTCTTAATCTCGTTAGCTCAGTCGTTATTTTTGGCGTTTACTATACCACAATTATAATAGTTTTCCCAAAGTATGTATTAATAAAAATAAAATCTCACACCATATTTTGCTTTGATTTTAGACTAATTTTTAAATGGAGCAAGGAGAAGTATGGGACCTTAGAGATTTGAGGAAAGAAGATGCTTTAGATAGGAATCTCTGGAGACAAATCACTTGGGTTGAAGGAGAAACACTATTGTGCAATATTCCTAATATAATAATAACAATAATAATAATAATAATAATAATAATAATAATAATAATAATAATTGGAATATATTAAACAGTACTAACTAAATTGGAAACACCATCTGGAAAGAATGAGTTCAAATCGGATCCCCAAAGCTGTTCATAATTATATACCAAGAGGACGAAGATCTCTGGGCCGTATTAAACGCTGGAGGGAAAATTTTCTATAGGATTGTAGCAGGCCTTGGCCTAATACTTGGAAGGAAGAAGAAGCATTATTATTATTATTATTATTATTATTATTATTATTATTATTATTATTATTATTATTATTATTATTATTATTATTACTTACTTACTTACTTACTTACTTACTTACTTACTTACTGGCACTATCGAACCCGTATGTTCATGACCGCGCGGACATAAGCTCTCCATACATCCCTATCCTGAGCTAATGCTTTCCAATCATTCCCTGTATAATCTACTTCCTTCAAATCATAGTTAATTTTATTCTCCCACCTCTTTCTTGGTTTACCAACCGGGCGCTTTCCCTCTGGCCTTCCTACGAGAAGCTTCCATGCAATTCTTTCATTGCCCATACGTGCAACATGTCCTGCCCATCGCAGTCTACGAGACTTAACTGTTCTTATTATATCTGGCTTCCTATAAAGACCATGTAGTTCGTTGTTATATAGTCTTCTCCATTCTCCTGTCTATTCATCTCTCTTTGGTCCAAAAATTTTCCTAAGTACTTTATTCTCAAATACTTGTTATCTCCTTTCCTCCCTCAAAGTAAGAGTCCATGTTTCGCACCCATTATTATTATTATTATTATTATTATTATTATTATTATTATTATTATTATTATTATTATTATTATTATTAATTTATCCAAGAAAAGCAACAAAAATGATACGGGCATCTCAAGCGAATGGAGGATGAAAAATTAGCAAATAATAATAATAATAACCAAATCTCATGTGGATCCAAGGGATTAGAAAAACTTTGAAGGACTGGGAAATAGAGGAAGAATTGTGTTATAATAGAGACGAATGAAAGAAAATTATAAAACGAAATTAAATACAAATCACTGGTGCCGGAAAAATGTGTCAACATTGTTTAAACATGAAATATATGTCCACCGCTGTGGTCTTGAGGTAGCGTACTGCCTTGTCACGTAACGAGCCCGGGTTCAATTTCCGGTCGGGACAGGCATCTGGATGAGGTTTTTTCGGGATTTTTCCTCATCTGTAAGACAAATGTCAGGAAGCTTAGGGCCCAACGGTCCCCGAAAATCATCCGGCCATCATTATCATCATCATCCTTCACCGGTGTGGGTAGCAACCTGAAGCTACCACACCTACACAATTCCGGGTTCAATCCCCGGTCGGGGCAGTTTTTCTGTGTGAGGTTTTTATCTGGATTTTTCCTCACCTGTAAGACAAATGTCAGGAAAACTTTAAGGCTCAAACGGTCCCCGAAATCACATGGCCATCATCCCTATCATTATCATCCTTACCATTATCATTATCATCATCCTTCACCGGTCTGGAAAGCAACGGGAAGCTACCACACCTACACAATTCCCTAGTAAAGCTGCAAGCATAGCATGAAAATGCTATGATTGCAGTGAAGGACCTGCCTTCGGGCAGAATTACTATGGATGGACTGTGTTACTATCTTAACTTTTAGTATATACCTAATTATTAATATTACATATCCCTCGTTGATATATGTGGGGGAATAAGCGTAACTAAATTAGCCTAGTTAAGAAACTTCCTCTAGGGAGCACTCATGTTCCCATATGGGACGTATAAGAAATTGAACTATGGCACCGTATGTGGATGAAACGAAGGATAAATAAGATAATTTTGTTAACATTGTGGACGAGTACGATTTTTTTCCATCCATCAAAAAAGCAATTGTAATATGCCTGCCTTTACCATGCACTACGGCGTCGATTGAACGCACTTTTAGCACCCTAAGAAGAGGTAACAAACACATGGTACCGATCTACAATGAAAGAAAATCGCCCCTGTATGCTCAGTCTGTACTAAAAACTTATTCCTTCTTCTTCTTCTTCTTCACGGTTTAGGCTTATTTTCTAGCCTGTTCCGGCTCCAAATTGCTGCTGTTTCCATCTTTTCCTTGGTCTTCCCAAACTTCTTCTTCCTCGTGGTGAATAGTTATATGCTGCTTTTGATATTCTATTCTCAGTCATCCTTGCCAAGTGTTCTATCCAGTTTGTTTTGTATTTCTCTATTGTTGTGTTTAATTCTTCTACTTTTAGTTGTTGTCTTATTTCTGCGTTGTGTTTTTTGTCTGTTCTTTGATATCCTGCTATTGGTCTGAGGAATCTCATTTCAGCAGCTTGTATCCTGGCAGATTGTTGTGTGTCACTGTCCATGTTTCGGATCCATAAGTAATAATAGGCACTGCCATTGTCTTGTATAATTTCATTATAGAATCTTTCCTGGCTTTATTTTTCAAAGTTCTTTTTAGTGTTCCTGTTACATAATTTAACTTATTTAGTTTGTTATTTATATCTGTTTCCGCAGTGTATGATATTTCGCAATCTAGGAAGTTATATCTTACCACTTGTTCTATTGGTTTATTTTCTATTATTATCTTTGTCCGAACTGGATGAGCAGCCTTGAATGCCATTGTTTTTTTTATTTTTGTGGGGATATTTCCATGTTGTATCTTTTTGATATTTCATTTAGTTTATATAGCATTCTTTGTAGTTCGTCCTCTGTTTTTATTAAAATGATATTGAAAAATTCAAACAAAACGTAGTTCATTTTTTTTTTTCTCAAACGAAAAGGAGAGTCGGATCGTGTGTGTATTTGTACTTTATTGGTAGCCAAAATGTAGTTAATAGTTTCAACACAATTAAATATAACAATTAAGAAGTAATCTTGACAAAAGTTCAATTCCCCAAGCCTAAAAATTCTGGAATTATTTCACTATTATTCTTCATATTCAATTAAGAGGGAGAAGTTAAATAGTATCCTGCTGGAGTTCGGAATTCCTAGAAAGTTAGTTAGACTTATACGAATGTGTCTAAATGGCACAAAGAGTAGGGTGCGTGCAGGCAAAAGCTTTCCGGACACTTTTGAAATCCAGAATGGGTTGAAGCAAGGAGATGCACTATCTCCTCTACTATTTAATTTTGTACTAGAGCATGCCATTAAATCTTTAGAGAATGAGGAAGGCCTACAACTCAATGGTATTAATAAGCTGTTAGTTTATGCTGATGATGTAGTACTATTGGGCGATAGCGAGGAGATACTAAAGGCCAACACGCACACACTATTGAATAACACTAAGAAATTGGGACTGGAAGTAAATATCAATAAAACTAAATATATGGTCTCACCTAGAAATACATTATATAATGGAAATGGACAGTTAATGACAAATGAGGGAAATTTCGAGGAAGTGGCTGAATTCAAATACCCAGGAACAATAATCACAAATAGGAATGATATGCTCAAAGAAATTAAACATAGGTTCAATTCTGGAAATGCGTGCTATTATGCATTGCAGAGACTCTTGATGTCCCAACTCCTTTCAAAAAACGTTAAACTTAAAATACATAAAACTATTATTCTACCAGTTATATTATATGGATGTGAAACATGGACTCTTACTTTAAGGGATGAAAGGAGATTACAAGTATTTGAGAATAAAGTACTTAGGAAAATTTTTGGATCAAAGAGAGATGAACAAACAGGTGAATGGAGAAGACTGCATAACAGTGAATTACATGGTCTTTATAGGAAGCCAGATATAATAAGAACAGTTAAGTCTCGTAGACTGCGATGGGCAGGACATGTTGCACGTATGGGGAATGAAAGATTTGCATGGAAGCTTCTTGTAGGAAAGCCAGAGGGAAAACGCCCAGTTGGTAGACCAAGAATGAGGTGGGAGAACAACATTAACTATTATTTGAGGGAAGTAGATTATACAGGGATGATTGGAAAGCATTAGCTCAGGATAGGGATGTATGGAGAGCTTATGTCTGCGCGGCCATGAACCTACGGGTTCGATAGTGCCAGTGAGTAAGTAAGTATTATTATTCTTCATATTTCCTCTTCAATAGCGCTGTAGTTTTCTTGCGAAATATATTGAGGTTCGTTTCATTTTTTTAATGTCATCACATTGCCATTTCGACATTCTGGAAATCTCTTCGGACATGGCATTATTGTAACCCACTTCCGAGTTTGGGGCGCCTGGAAGGCGTAGTTACGCTGTCCCGATGATATAGGATAAGTGATGATGAGAGTAATGATGCGCCAGGAGAGACTTTAATGCTTACTTACTTACTCACTGGCACTATCGAACCCGTAGGTTCATGGCCGCACGGACATAAGCTCTCCATACATCCCTATCCTGAGCTAATGCTTTCCAATCATTCCCTGTATAATCTACTTCCCTCAAATCATAGTTAATGTTATTCTCCCACCTCATTCTTGGACTTTAATGCTAAACTTAATAATGATAATGATGGCCAGATGATGTTGGGGGACAGTTTTGGTCTTAAAGTTTCCTGAAATTTGTCTTACAAGTGAAGTGCTGGTTGAGTGGAAGAGAGGGCCTTATGGCCTTAACTCTGCCAGAATAAATAAAGTATTATTATTATTAACTTTTATAAGATTCATGATGTGTTCCGTTGAGGTTTATTCAAAATTAATATAAAATTATAGAATTAGTGAAACACCAGTTTTGAATCCTGCCGATGATGGGACAAGTCCCGAAACCGCTACAGTTAAATGATAATTAAGTTGAGGAGACGGACCTTTCAGGTGAATATTCTATAATTTTATATTAATTATTATTATTATTATTATTATTATTATTATTATTATTATTATTATTATTATTATTATTATTATTATTATTATTATAAGAAAAACCATCACCCGGAAAACTTGTCCCCATCGGAGATCGAATCCGGGCCCGCTGCATGACAAGGCAGCACGCTACCTCGAGACCACAGCGGTGGACTTAGTTTAAAAAATAAAGGTACTATTTTGTATTTGTTCGTTTGTACCCGGAAGGTATAAAGACGAAAAAAAAAAATGCAACCCCCTTAATCCAATGCTGGCTACGCCCATGATAATTAGGCCTGTATATTCACTGTAAGCTAAGCATACAAATGCCTAATATACAAGCTAAAATAATATTAACGTATTGCCAAATATTAGGACTAAATATTTACCGGTATGAAGTTTACAAAATTCGCAACCAACTTTATGCAGTTTAAGTTAAAAAGCTTCTGCAAATTTTATATTATCTGCACTGACACTCTCTCGGTTAAAACGACGCCATGGCTGTTCCGTTTACCGTGTCATAGTTTAAATATAACAAATTGACGTAAAAATCTGTTTTTTTTTTAAATAAAAACTTTTCCTTTTATTAAGTATTCATCTCTATTCAATTCTGTTATTTTTATATACTTCATAATTTCATAAAATAGTATGTAATATTATATCACATTCAGGGAAGATGTCTACTAGTTATAACTGCTGTAAACAAACAGTTTGCCAAACTGATAATAATACGTAGGTGAAAGTCTGTAACTGTTTCGGCGAGAAGGGTGTAATGGCTGTTCCATTTATTGTGCTATAGTTTACATATGACAAATTAACGTAAAAATCTGTTTTTAATAAATAAAAACTTTTCTTTTTATCATCTATTAATGTCTATTCAATTCTATTATTTTATATACTTCATAATTTCATCAAATATTACCTATATTTATATTATGTAGAGGGAAGGTGTCCACTAGATGTAACTGCTGTAAACAAAGTAATTATATTTTCCAAAACTGATTACAAAATATCGGCGTAAGTCTAACTGTCTCGGTAAGAAGGGTGTAATGGCTGTTCCATTTATTGTGTCGTAGTTTAAATATAACAAATTAATGCAAAAAAAGGTTTTTATGAATAAAATCGTTTCCTTTTATTGTCTATTAATTTCTGTTCAATTATATTATTTTATATACTTCATAATTTCGTCGAATATTACCTATATTTGTATTATGTAGAGGGAAGGTGCCCACTAGCTGTAACTGCTGTAAACAAAGTCAATCCTATTTTCCAAACTGACTAGGCGCAAAATTATTACAATTGTCTCAGTAACAACAACATAGTGGCTGTTCCATTTATTGTGTTACTGTATCTAAAATAATTATGATATAAATTTTTTCTTTTACTTAAACACAAAAACACATTCATTTTCGTCTTTCAGCTCATTTATGCCAAGAAGAGCGGGCAACGCCGGGTAATGAGCACGGGGTATCTAAAAATAATTACGATAAAAATGTTTCCTTTTACTTAAACACAGAAACATATTAATTTTCGTCTTTCAGCTCATTTATGCCGAGAAGATCGGGATAACTAGATTCCCGGGCAACGCCGGATAATCAGTACGGGGCATCTAAAAATAATTACGATATAGATTTTTCCTTTTACAAAAACACATTAATTTTCGTCTTTTAGCTCATTTATGCCAAGAAGATTGGGATAAGTAGATTTCTGGGCAACGCCGGGTAATCAGCACGGGGTATCTAAAAATAATTACGATATAAATTTATAATTATTTTTCTTTTACTTATTCAACTTATCATAAAAACACATACATTTTTTTAGGCATAACAGCGCACGACGGGTATTAGCTAGAGCACAATAAAAAAATAGTTCTTTGTGTTCCTATCACTGGATTCACATAAAAATCACATTTGTTGTTTGTAACAAATGAATAACAAGGGTACAGGGAAATATGCACGTTAAGTCATTTTTAAATGGAGTTCGAAGTGCCATGAAATTCTCCGTGGAAAGGACTATATTTTAGAGCTGTGAAACAGTTTACATGGATTTATTTGCCTTCGAATTTTTGGCATACAGGAGTTACTTCATGTAATTAATATTCTATATTTTATAGAAAAAATGTATTTACTTGTTTTTTCTGCATCTTTTATATATGGATATATTATCAATGGTAAATAAACTATAATTTTTAATCTTGTTGTTTTATTAATACAGCGAGTTTCACTCGACCTGCGGCCGATAGCGGGAAAAGTGACTGCAAATATTGAGTCATCATCTCGCGTTACCCATGCTAGTGGCCGCAAGTCGAGTGAAACTCACTTGTACAAAATATCATATGCGATTATTTCCATGAAAAATCCTTCCATCATTTTTTGTTGTTGTAATGTCAGTATTATTTTATGCAAGAAGTCCTGATCAAATATTATTCAACCTCTTATCATGTTCTCCTTTTGGAAGGTCGATTCCAAATATTGCTTCATTTGTCTCCATCCTCCCGTGCTTTTCTTCACATGTGTACCCCCTCTCTTGTAAGTTGGTTTATCCATCTTCCTCATGGTCATTTTCCTTGTGCCTTGAGACATTTAAAATTATTTTCTCTTTACCCGTTGTCTCTCTAATTTCATAATTTTGTGTCTTATCGCTTCTTGTTTTTTATTTTCCCAGTTATAAGGATGTGAAAAATGGACTCTTATGGGAGGAGAAAATATTGCGAGTATTTGAGAATACATTTCTTAGAATTTTTGGATCAAAGAGAGTTGAACAGACAGACGAATGGGGAAGACTATATAACAATGATCTACATGATCTTTATAGGAAATCTGATATAATAAGAACAGTTAAGACTTGTATACTGTAATGGGCAGGACATGCGACATGAATGGGAAATAAAAGTGCAGTGAGGCTGATAATAGAGAGAAGGCAAACATTGTGATTTTAAAACCGAAAACTTCAGCGGTCGTCGACTAAATTATTAATTTGGCAACCATGTGATGATCTTTCACATGTGTTTAGGGATTCTCCAAGGAGCAAATACTCGGGATGTACTTTAAGCCGTGGGTCCCAAGCCTGAAGATTTTTAGGTTCGTAAAAGAAACTTAAGCCTAAATAAAGAGGTCTCTAAGGAAAAATTTACCGACCTTCATCATCCTAATAATACTTTAATTGCCTACTAAATGTCTCATGCCATTCATGACATCTGTAGGGAAATTATTATTTTAATAAATTTAACAATGTCGAATATTGTAAGGTACAACTTTTATATGGTCACACACAGAAATAAGTTACATTATATAATAGAAATGGACAGCTAATGACAAATGAGGGACATTTTGAGGAAGTGGCTGAATTCGAATACTTAGGAACAATAATCACAAATAGCTTCTGCAAATTTTATATTATCTGCACTGACACTCTCTCGGTTAAAACGACGCCATGGCTGTTCCGTTTATCGTGTCATAGTTTAAATATAGCAAATTGACGTAAACATCTTTCTTTTTTAATAAAAAACTATTTATTTTATTAAGTATTCACCTCTATTCAATTCTGTTATTTTATATACTTCATAATTTCATCAAATATTATGTAATATTATATCACGTACAGGGGAGGTATCTACTAGTTATAACTGCTGTAAACAAACAGTTTGCCAAACTGATAACAGTACTGTTTCGGCGAGAAGGGTGTAATGGCTGTTCCAATCATTGTGTTATAGTTCACATATAACAAATTAACGTAAAAATCTGTTTTTAATAAATAATAACTTTTCTTTTTATCAACTATTAATGTTATTCAATTCTATTATTTTATATACTTCATAATTTCGTCAAATATTACCTATATTTATATTATGTAGAGGGAAGGTGTCCACTAGATGTAACTGCTGTAAACAAAGTAATTATATTTTCCAAACTGATTACAAAACATAGGCGTAAGTCTGTAACGGTCTCGGTAAGAAGGGTGTAATGGCTGTTCCATTTATTGTGTCATAGTTTAAATATAACAAATTAATGCAAAAAAAGGGGTTTTTATATGAACAAAATCGTTTCCTTTTATTGTCTATTAATTTCTATTCAATTCTGTTATTTAATATACTTCATTATTTCGTCAATTTAAATGTATAATTATATTATGTAGAGGGAGGGTGTCCACCAGTTAAAACTGCTGTAAACAAAGTCAATCCTATTTTTTCCAAACTGACTAGGCGCAAGATTATTACAATTGTCTCAGTAACAACGATATAGTGGCTGTTCCATTTATTGTGTTACTGTATCTAAAATAATTATGATATAAATTTTTGCTTTTACTTAAACACAAAAAACACATTAATTTTCGTCTTTCAGCTCATTTATGCCAAGAAGATCGGAATAACTAGATTCCCGGGCAACCCCGGGTAATCAGCACGGGGTACCTAAAAATAATTACGATAAAAATGTTTCCTTTTACTTAAACACAGAAACATATAATTTTCTTCTTTCAGCTCATTTATGCCGAGAAGATCGGGATATCTAGATTCCCGGGCAACGCCGGATAATCAGCACAGGGTATCTAAAAATAATTACGATATACATTTTTCCTTTTACAAATACACGTTAATTTTCGTCTTTTAGCTCATTTATGCCAAGAAGATTGGGATAAGTGGATTTCCGGGCAACGCCGGGTAATCAGCACGGGGTATCTAAAAATAATTACGATATAAATTTATAATTATTTTTCTTTTACTTATTCAACTTATCATAAAAACACATACTTTTTTAGGCATAACAGCGCACGACGGGTATTAGCTAGAGCACAATAAAAAAATAGTTCTTTGTGTTTCTATCGCTGGATTCACATACAAATCACATTTGTTGTTTGTAACAAATGAATAACAAGGGTACAGGGAAATATGCACGTTAAGTCATTTTTTTAAATGGAGTTTGAAGTGCCATGAAATTCTCCGTGGAAAGGACTATCTTTTAGAGCTGTGAAACAGTTTAGTCATGGCTTTATTTGCCTTCGAATTTTTGGCATACAGGAGTTACGTCATATTGTTAAAATTCTATATTTTATAGAAAAATTGTATTTACTTGTTTTTTTCTGCATCTTTTATATATGGATATATTAACAATGGTAAATAAACTATAATATTTAATCTTGTTGTTTTATTAATACAACGAGTTTCCCTCGACCTGCGGCCGATAGCGGGAAAAGTGACTGTAGGTTATTGAGTCATCAACTCGCGTTGCCCATGCTAGTGGCCGCAAGTCGAGTGAAACTCACTTGTACAAGTTGCCATATGCGATTATTTCCATGAAAAGTCCTTCCATCATTTTTGTTGTTGTAATCCAGTATTAATAAGCTGTTAGTTTATGCTGACGATGTAGTACTATTGACCGATGGCGAGGAGATACTAAAGGACAACACGCACACACTATTGAGTAACACTAAGAAATTAGGACTGGAAATAAATATCAATAAAACTAAATATATGGTCACACGTAGAAATACATTATATAATGGAAATGGACAGCTAATGACAAATGAGGGAAATTTTGAGGAAGTGGCTGAATTCAAATACCTAGGATCAAAGAGAGTTGAACAGGCAGGTGAATGGGGAAGACTATTAACAATAATCACAAATAGGAATGAGATGCACAAAGAAATTAAACATAGGCTCAATTCTGGAAATGCGTGCTATTATGTATTGCAGAGACTCTTGATGTCCCAACTCCTTTCAAAAAACGTTAAACTGAAAATATATAAAACTATTATTCTCACCAGTTATATTATATGGGTGCGAAACATGTACTCTTACTTTAAGGGAGGAAAGGAGATTACGAGTATTTGAAAATAAAGTACTTAGGAGAAATTTTGGACCAAAGAGAGATGAACAGACAGGTGAATGGAGAAGACTACATAACAGTGAACTACATGGTCTTTATAGGAAGCCAGATAATAATGAGAACAGTTAAGTCTCGTAGGCTGCGATGGGCAGGATATGTTGCACGTATGGGGAATGAAAGACTTGCATGGAAGCTTCTTGTAGGAAAGCCAGAGGGAAAACGCCCAGTTGGTAGACCAAGAATGAGGTGGGAGAATAACATTAACTATGATTTGAGGGAAGTAGATTATACAGGGAATGATTGGAAAGCATTAGCTCAGGATAGGGATATATGGAGAGCTTATGTCCGCGAGGCCATGAACCTACGGGTTCGATATTGCCAATGAGTAAGTAAGTAAGTAAGTAAGTAAGTAAGTATTATTTTATGCAAGGAGTCCTGATCAACTATTATTCAACCTCTTATCATGTTCTCCTTTTGGAAGGTCGATTCCAAATATTCCTTCATTTGTCTCCATCCTCCCGTGCTTTTCTTCACATGTGCATCCCCTCTCTTGTAAGTTGGTTTATCTATCTTCCTCATGGCCATTTTCCTTGTGCCTTGAGACATTTAAAATTATTTTCTCTTTATCCGTTGTCTCGCCTATTTCATAATTTTGTGTCTTATCTCTTCTTGTTTTTTTTATTCTCCCAGTTATAAGGATGTGAAAAATGGACTCTTATAACTAACTCACTGGCACTATCGAACCAGTAGGTTCATGGCCGCGCGGACATAAGCTCTCCATATACCCCTATCCTGAGCCAATGTTTTCCAATCATCCCCTGTATAATCTATTTCCCTCAAATCATAGTTAATGTTATTCTCCCACTTCATTCTTGGTCTACCAACTGGGCGTTTTCCCTCTGGTTTTCCTACAAGAATCTTCCATGCACGTCTTTCATTCCCCATTCGTGCCACATGTCCTGCCCATCGCAGTATACGAGACTTAACTGTTCTTATTATATCTGGCTTCCTATTAAAGACCATGTAATTCACTGTTATGCAGTCTTCTCCATTCACCTGTCTGTTCATCTCTCTTTGGTCCAAACATTTTCCTAAGAACTTTATTCTCAAATACTCGTAATCTCCTTTCCTGCCTTAAAGTAAGAGTCCATGTTTCGCATCCATATAATATAACTGGTAGAATAATAGTTTTATATATTTTCAGTTTAACGTTTTTGAAAGGAGTTGGGAAGTCAAGAGTCTCTGTAATGCGTAATAACATGCATTTCCAGAATTGAGCCTATGTTTAATTTCTTTGTGCATCTCATTCCTGTTTGTGATTATTGTTCCTAGGTATTTGAATTCAGCCACTTCCTCAAAATTTCCCTCATTTGTCATTAGCTGTCCATTTCCATTATGTAATGTATTTTTATGTGTGACCATATATTTAGTTTTATTGACATTTACTTCCAGTCCCAATTTATTAGTGTTATTCAGTAGTGTGTGCGTGTTGGCCTTTAGTTCTCCTCGCTATCGGCCAGCAGAAAATATTGCGAGTATTTGAGAATACATTTCTTAGAATTTTTGGATCAAAGAGAGTTGAACAGGCAGGCGAATGGGGAAGACTATATTACAATGAATCTACATGATCTTTATAGGAAACCTGATATAATACGAACAGTTAAGACTTGTTGTCCACCGCTGTGGTCTCGAGGTAGCGTGCTGCCTTGTCATGCAGGTGGCCCGGCTTCGATCCCCGGTCGGGACAGCTTTCTGGGTGAGGTTTTTTATCGGGGGGGGGTTTCCTCATCTGTAAGACAAATGTCAGGAAAACTTTAAGGCCCAAACGGTCCCCGAAATCATATGGCCATCGCAATCATCATCATTCATATTCATCTTAGGTTAAGCTTAGGATTAGGGACTCTCCTGGCGCACCAATATCATCATCACTCGTCATATCAATGGGGCAACGAAACCCCGCCTTCCAGGCGCCCCAACCTCAGAAGTGGGTTACAAGTACGCCATGCCAGGAGTGAAACCAGGAATGTCGAAAGACAAATCTGGGGCATTTGAGAAAAAAATATATATTTCATGTCACACTGCCAAGTAAACAGTGAGAATTTATAACAGTATAACAGTTATGTCTGGTCACAGCTATCCGGCACAAAAAATTAAATATATAGTTTTAAAACAAGAAATATTAAAAAGTAATCAAAATGTGACCTAATCAATAATATATTCTAAACAAACAAAAAATTATAACTTAAGTTAGGATAACCCTTTTGTTATCTTTTACGTTTAAGAAATTTGTATAAAACTGTTATAATCATAATAGGTTTATTAACAATTATAACTGCTAGTTTGTTAACTGTTATGGCTGCTATAAGAACGCCATACAGCTTTTCTTCGTCGATATTAAACTTTTACAACGTACTGTCTTGAACAGAGATAACCCGGTGGTAAATCTCAAGATAACAAAACAAACGGCGTTGCCATCGAACAAAAGGACAATCGCTAGGTAGAAATGTTCGCGTGACCTTGCTCAAGTGTACCAAATCCTGACAACATTAATAAACTGTATTTATAATGTAAATGTTGAAATGATTTAAAAACTTTGCGAAATAAAATAAAATATATGTTAAGCCCAATAGCTCACAGGTATTTCAATAGCATATTTTAATAGCATATTTTTCCAAGATCATCTGAGAACGTTTATTTTTTATATTGGTTTGAAAGATTTCGTGTAGTAATATTAAAAACAATATAAGGTTGTAACATTAATTGAAATTTTATACAGAGCCGTTGATCTCCATTTCGAGACGATCAATAAAGGCCAGTGTTGCCATGTCTCAGACTGTGTTCCACATGTTCATTAACCAAAAATTGTCAAACTTTTATACTTCTACTCATGGCACTATCTAACCCGTAGGTTCATGGCCGCACGGACATAAGCTCTCCGCACATCCCTATCTCGAGCTAATGGGCGTTATCCCTCTTTATTAATATAAACCTCTAATAATCCTTACATAAACCATAACGTATTAAATATTGGATTAACTGCAAAATTTGGAAAATCAATAATAACGATAATGAGTACTAGTACCGTAACAATAATAATACAATGACAGAATAATAAAATAATAAGTAATAATAAAATAGTAACAAATAACAACAGTTTAATAATAATTATTATTATTATTATTATTATTAATATTATTATTATTATTATTATTATTATTATTATTAATAATATTATTATTATTATTTATTTTTTATACAGATTTCAATGTTTACACATCTTTCTGTGCCTAAAGTTTTTTTTTCTTCTTCACTCGTCTCTATCCATCTACTCCACCTAATAATAATAATAATAATAATAATAATAATAATAATCATAATAATAATAATAATCCACCGCTGTGGTCTCGGGGTGTTGTAGCGTGCCTTGTCACGCAGCGGGCACGGGTTCGATCCCCGGTCGGGACAGTTTTTTGTGTTGAGGTTTTTATCGGGGGGTTTTCCTCGCCTGTAAGACAAATGTCAGGAAAATTTTTAGGCCCCAAACGGTCCCCGAAATCATGTGGCCATCGCAATCACATTCATTCACTTCATCTTAGGTTAGCTTAGGATCAGGGACTCTCCTGGCGCACCACTATCATCATCACTCGCCATATCATCGGGCAACGTAACAGGCGTCCCAACCTCAGAAGGTGGGTTACAAGTTACGCCATGCCAGGAGAGAAACCAGGAATGTCGGACAGACAACCTGGGGCATTGAAAAAAAAAATTAATAAAATAATATAATAATTTTATTTAATAATAATTTATTTAATAATCACGATTATTATTATTTATTTAAATAATAAGTAATAATCTCGCTACAAGTCTTAGGTGGCCTGGGGTAGTAGGAGGCTCCCACTTTTTTAAACAATCGGCACTTAGACTCTCAGCCTATGGCCGCCTTTACCCCTAGAACAAGTGTCTAAGTACTCATTTCCGGTTTTAGAGGGTGAGTGGCCCCAAGGCCATGGTGCCGCCAGAATATTTAGGTCAGTTTTAAAAATCGTGATCCCCCAGAACTTAAACCTCGATGTTCCGGTTTTAGCGTACTGCCTTAACAACTACGCTACGGGCGTGCCCCAATATTAAGTTATAATTCAACCATTAACTATAAGCTGTGTCTTTGGAAGCTTCTTGTAGGAAAACCAGGGGAAAACACCCAGTTGGTAGACCAAGAATGAGGTGGGAAAATATAATAGGATTTGAAGGAGTCCAGCGCTGTAGTCCTCGAGGTAGCGTTTTGCCGTCACGCGGGCGGTCGGGGCAAGTTTCTGAGTGATGGGTTTTTCGGGTTTTTCCTCACCTGTAAGACCAATTCAGAAACTTAATGCCAAACGTACGAACATCATCTGGCCATCATTAACATATTCATAGTTTAGGATTAAGGCCTCTCTGGCGCATCATTCTATCATACACAATCATCTATCATGGGGGGCCCCACTCAGAATTGGCTGGAGAGAATACCAGATTTCGAAATGCCACATGGTGGCATTGAATAAACAAATGATTCGAGGGAAGTAGATATACAGGGAATGATTGGAAATATTAGTTCAGGATAGGGTGTATGGAGAGCTTTATGTCCTTGCGGCCATATTCCTTTATAATTATTTTATTCACTATTCAACTAACACCTATTTTCATTATTTCGGCGTGTAACGCAGCGGTATTAGCTAAGAATAATGAAAAAAATAGTTTTGTGTTCTATTACTGGGTTTCACATAAAAATTGAACAGGGAAATAAACACGTTAACCACTATTTTTTTTTTTCTTTTCCAAAATGAAGTTTGAATGCCATTATATTCTCCATGGAAAGGACTATCTTTAGAGTTGTCATATCGGCTAATTACATTCTGTATTCTAGATTTCCCCAGCCGTAGCCGAGTGATTAAGGCGCCTAGCACGGACTTTGCGCTGGTTCTAGTCCCCATGAGGAAGAATTGAAATTTCGGCCCATATGGACCGGGTACCACCCAGCATCGTGAGGCATTTGAGTGGCTATAATAGTAGCAACTCCAGGTTGAGAAGATCAGTTTAACGGCTGGATGAACGACATGCTGACCACATGCCACCCCTACACTTTTTATGATCGTCTACCTCTGTGATTAACACATGTTATGGAGGCCAGCAGCCAAGGGCTTCAGGGCTATCGCGCTTGGAGTCTAGATTTCGTAAAAAAGTTTAACTTTTTCTACGTCCTTTATATGTGAATAGATCTTCAGAGTAAATAAACTATAATTTTGTTCATTTTTTTAATACCAGTGTGGATATGAATTTGCAAGAAAAGTCCTTCCATTATTATTATTATTATTATTATTATTTATTATATTTTATTTTATTTTATTATATTATTATTATTATTATTTTATTGTTTTGTTGTTGTTATTTTTATTATTGTTGTTATTGTTATATTTGGGAGCGGATTTTATAATAAAATAAGATACATGCAGATAATATAATTATTCAACGTTTGGTGGAAACAAGATAAAAGACAGTCAAAACTCTTCTTCTCATTATACTATTCAATATTTGTGTGTGGAACCAAACAACTGACGTCCAGTCTATCTTCTCATGTACTATTCACCTGTTTGTGTGTGGACCAAACAAAGACAGTCAAACCTAACTTCTCATGTATCTATTAACACTGTTTGTGGTGGACCAAACAAAAGACAGTTATAAGTCTAACTTCTCATTATACTATGTTGCATCTTAACTGTTAGTAGCTACATAAAAATCCGCTCCCTAGTTATTCCATTATTTGATTATTATTATTATTCTTATTATTATTATATTATTATTGTTAATATACTATTATACGTTATTCTTTTATCTATTATTTTTTTTGTACTGTCAGTATTATTTTATGCCAGTAGCCCTTCTCAACTAGTATTCACAGTTTACGGTCTTTTGGAAGGTCGATTCCAAATATCCCTTCATTTGTCTCCAACTTCCCGTTCTTTCTTCAATGTGTATCCCTCTCTTGTAATTGTTTGTATCTTTCTCACGGTCATTTCTTTTGGCTTGAGATTCTTCATTGCAGTCTTCCCAAACCATTTTTAAATATTTTATCTTTATCGTTTTATCATTTTTCTGTCTTAATATCTCTCAATTCATAATTCCATTCCATAGTGTTGTGCCCGAGGCTTTGCACTTTTCCTAGGAATTGTCGGTGTGTATCTTTCCGTTCCTTTCCACACCGGTGAATGATGTTGATGATAATATGATGGCCGGAGTTTTCGGGGATATTGGGGGGGCCCTAAGCTTCTAATTTTTCTTACAGGGAGGAAAAAAACCCGAGAAAACCTCACCAAAAATCTGTCCGAACGGGGATCGAACTGGGGGCCGCTGCGTAACAAGGCAGCACGCACCTCGGGACCACAGCGTGACATTTCATAAATTGTGTTTATTCTCGCGTCATATGGATTTTAAGGGAGAAGAAAAAGATTACGAGTTTTTGAGAATAAATTCTTAGGAGAATTTTTGATCGAAGACAGTTGAACAGACAGGCGAATGAGGAAGACTATAACAGTGATCTTTATAGGAAGCCAGCTATAAAAAATATTTAATATCGTGTACTGGATGGGCAGGGCAATGTGGCATGGGCAGTGAGGCTGGTAATGGCGAGATGGCCAACCTGTCATTCTAAATCCTAAAACTTCGGCTGTCGTTAACTAAATTATTAATTTTGACTACCATTGTCGATTGTGCAAGAAGCAAGTCCTCCGGGACGGTACTTTAAGCCGTGGACTCACGTCTGCTTGAACATTTTTAAACTGATAAAAGTATTAAAGCTGAATAAAGAGTCCATAAGGAAAATTTTCCGACCTTATTTTTCCTAAAATACTTCATTTGCTACTAGATGCGTCTACCATCATGAATCTGTAGGGAAATCATTGTTTAATATTTGAACAATGTCGAATATTTTAACCTTCAACTTTTATATATTCTAAATATTGAGTTATTTTTATTGGGGATTTCTTCAGGGTTAATGAATCGGAGTCGATATAAATATGCCGTGATTTATATTTTATATCTCAATATGTGATTTTTACAATTGGGGTTATTGTAGAGGTTCTATGAAATGCAGTCGATATCCATATACATATGTAAAAGATGTATAGTGAAATAGTTTTAACTTTCGCGCCAGAAAGCCTCGGCCTATCCGCGTGTCAAATTATTATATAAAATTATTAGAGGATTGCCATAAGGACCAAAGTTGATACAGACAATTAATTTTCGAAATTGATGAATGAAATTACTATTTTGAAAAATACATTAAAAAAATTTCAAATTGTAAAAAAAAGAAGTGCTGCCATCTTACAAATAACTTATGGATTACAGATGGCGAGCAATAGCGGTTGTTTGTTTTGGTTTAAAAGGTCTCTAATTAAGATGCCAATCAGTAAGATCTATCAATCCCTATATCGACTGTGTTATTTTCAATTACCAACATTCAATAGGGTTGCTTCTTTTAATGGGATGTAGCCTCGTTTCTTCCGCATCCTATAGTTCTACTTTGGAGGGCCGCAGAATCAACAGCTTGAAGAGTTATTGTGCGCGAATTTTTTAATGTGTCGTATTTTTAAGAAGAAATATCTTCAGGGGCAGCAGTGAATTGAATTATTTTTTTTGTGAGTATTTTATATTTCACATAAATACGTAGGAATTATAATTTCGCGTATTAAATGATTCTGAAATATTTTAAAATGATATTTCGAACAGTAATTTTACGAAACTTGTCGATAAAAAAGTTGTCTTATCGTATTTTATAACGACCTATATACAATATAAAATTAGTTAATGGCGCAAAGTTTTTACCAGAAAAACTAAATTTACAGACTCGGATCCTCGCTGAGTTAGATAATTTTATATTGCTAAAATTTTTTTAATGAAGTTGTTTCAGTTAGAATTGGTTTTAGTAATTAATATTTCCAACATGGAGGAGGTTACCACTACTTACAACGTAATATAAATTGTAATAATTATAATCTTTACTGTATCTTCGACGGCATTCTTTTTAAAATATATTTGTTTTAGATTGTTTGCAGCGCTTCAAATGTTATATTTTAAGCTATTAATATTCCGCTCGACCTTTTTCATAGTATCCTTGAACAAATAAGCCAAAAGGTTCTTCTTAACCATTTTTATTCTGCTTACATGCACCACTGCTTACTATACGATTATTACACCTGATTATGGGCGCCAATCAGTATTTAGCGCTTAATAATAAAAATTGTAAAATAACTTTTAAAATAGGTCATAATTTTTATTTTAATAATAAAATTTATGGATCATTAGTAAATATATCTTTTTTATTAAGACGTCTCTAACATCGGGCACTAGCGTCTTTTCATTTAATATTTTAATTTGCTTTTCTCAGCAACAAAAGTCAAACAAAATTACATTTTTTCACTTTGTGCTCAATCAATGACTTTTATTTATTTGCGTATTTATTTTAACACCGAGCGAGTTGGGCACTTGTCGTGTTTTATCCTCGTATGGGAGTTCCGGGTTCAAATCCTAGTGCCGAAAACCTGTTATTTTCTCACGTCAAGGCCTTGCGGGTTTAATTCTAATTCATTTATCTTTCACCTATTTAATTACAATAAAATCACATTAAATATATTAAATGAAAAGCGCTAGTTACCTTCGGATGTTAGAGACGTCTTACAAATACAATATATATTTCTAATATCATCCATTTTATTATTAATATATTTCTTATCTTCTTTTCCAAACTTTTTATAATTTTTGTTGTTTCTAAGCGCTAACTAATTATTGGAGCCTAAATCAGTTGTACATGGCGGCATGGTTAAGCATTGTTGTGCAGTAGCAGAATAAATATGCTTTCAGGATAAGCCTTTGGCTTCATTTGTTCATTACGCCTCCCGCTATAAAAACGTAATCGTTCCGAATATAGGCCTTAATTTTGTTTGACTTCTTTTGTTGCTCTGATAATTTTTTTCGAAGACCGGTCTGACAACTCTATGATAGGCAATTTTTTGAATAGGTAAACCAGATTGGACCTTCAATAAAACTCAATATTGGTTAACATAGAATACATATGTATGAAAATGAACAGGAATGACAAATGAGGGAATTTTGAGGAGTGGCTGAATTCAATACTAGGCAATAATCACAAATAGTTGAGATGCACAAATAAGAACATAGGCTCATCTGAAATGCGTGTATTATGCATTGCGGACTCTTGGCGTCCCACTCTTTTCAAAACACTTAAACGACAATTTATAAATTATTAGGGAATGAACGACGTGCAGGAAGCTTCTTGTAGGAGAACCAGGTGGAACACGCCCATTGGTAGACCAGACTGAGGTGGATAATAACTTCCTATATTGATGAATTGTATTATCAGGTAAGATTAGAAAACATCGCACAGATCGGGATGTAGGAGAGTTAATCCCCGCTGCCATGAACCTACGGTTTCGATAAGCGCCAGTAGAATTTTGGTAAAAAAAATCCAAATATCTCCGAGTAAACAATTACAGCTAGGCATTTAACTATTCTTGGATCTATGAATCGAGGTTCTTGCCGGCGGACTTAGTTGTCCACATCTCCCTATCCTGAACTGTTTCCAATCACCCTCTGTTAATTTACCTCTCAAATTATAATGTTTTTGTGGCCTACCACCGAACGTTTACCTCTGGTTCCTTAGTTTCCATCCAATTTGATTAGCTTTTATAAATACGTTTTAAAAAAATAGGCCGATTTCGTTACTAGTTAAAAATCGGATCATTAGGAGCAGTTTCCTGAACTAAATTAAAAAAAAATCCCTGTTTACCGCTGTATGTTTAGAATTTTTCCGACCAACTTCATAAAATAGAAGTTATTCTCAAAAATATCTTGGATTTTATTAGAAGTAGGGTTGATTTGAAGGAAGTAGTTATCAATATTGATTGGAAAATATTAGCTCGGTAGGGATTATGGATTACTTACGTCCGCACGGCATGAACTATGGGTTCGATATGCCAGTGAGTATCTATGGGTGGGAGTTTACCTAAACCCAATTAATAAATCTTGGCGTCCTGTTGTTTCGTACAATTTAATTATCAAAGAAAATAATGCAATTTGTGGCTATTAAGCACCTATGATATTAGATCGAGAACAAACTATTTCTCCCGTCGTTTGGCAATGCATAACTACGGCTCGGAAGTTGAAGAAAAATATTTTGCGCATAACGCGTTTTGTCGTACTTACAGCAATGGCGACCAGTTTGAAAGTTCAACTCCTACATTCGGGGTTGCAACCGAAAATACTGTATAAAAATAACATTTGTATATTACATATACCAACAGGCGTGTGGGAAGTAAAACCACTGCCCTCTATGTATACTACGTACAATGTATATACAAAAATATCCAAATGTAGTGTTAATATACTTATACTAAACAAATCACTGCGTTTTAATGACCTGAACTTATTTGGCAGAAAATAAAACAAATGCATTACTTGCCACCATTTATCATTAATTAGTCTCACTGCCTCCTTTGTTGAACTAATCACATTGCCCACACTGTTAACTTAGTCATTGTTTAATGACGCATTTTCCACTAACAGTGTTTTTCCTATAATTTTTATTTTCAACAACCATCGCGCAAAAAAATTCCCCAACGTCAACATGTCCTGCCCATCGCCGTCTAAGACACTTAACTGTTCTTAGAATCTGGCTTCCTATAAAGCCAGTGGCTATTTCATTTTTAGTAGTCTTCTCCATTTACCTATCTGTTCATCTCTCTTTTGTCCAAAAATTTTCCTAGTATTTATTCTCAAATATTTTAATCTCATTTCCTCCTTAAAGAAGGTCATGTTTCGCCCCATATAATGTAACTGGTAGAAAATCGTTTTATAATTTTTCATTCAACTTTTTGTAAACTTACTCACTGGCACTATCGAACTCGTAGGTCATGGCCGCGCGGCATCAGCTCTCCATACATCCCTATCGAGCTAATGCTTCAATCATCCTGTATAATCTACTTCCTCAATCATAGTTTAATGTTGTTCTCCACGTCATTCTTGGTCTCCACTGGGCGTTTTCCTTGGCTTTCCTACA